>JARQZK010002365.1:0-94165 GCA_030704885.1 Cynegetis impunctata | reverse complement strand
TATATATATATAGATAATAAAGTATAAACTTTAAAATAAAAACACTTGGTTTATGTTTCACAATATAAAAAATATTTAGATACTGTATTTAGCAGTAACGAAAAGTCGACATGTTTCGAGTTATGAACTCATTATCAAAGACTGACTACAGGAGAGTATTACATCCTAATTTATAAAACAGACAAAAGTAAAGGTGATACCTGAAAATCAATTTGTTCGTTTACAAGGAGTAATTGACTATTATGGGCGGAACTTATTTCGGAATTTCAAGAAGGTCAAGGCGTTTTCCTTTGTTACCTGAATGTAACAATTTGGTTTTGTTGAAATCCAGGAAGTGATTGAATTTTATACAATGTTCAGAGAAGCCAGTGGTATTTTTTTTTGTAAAATTGACTTTTTATGTTCTTCAGCACGAATATTTATATTCCTTCCTATCTGTCCAATATAGAAAGCAGTACATTCGTCGCAAAATATTTTGTAAACACCACTGTTTTCTTCGATGTTAGATTTTTCTTTATTATTGGCCAAGAACGACTTCAAGTTTCTTTTATTTGTACAAATTGTGTTTTTACGTTATTTTTCGATAGTCTGTTACAAATTTTGCTACTCAAATCTACAACATCGGAGAAAACAGTGGTATTTACAAAATATTTTGCGACGAATGTCCTGCTTTCTATATTGGACAGACAGGAAGGAATATAAATATTCGTGTTGAAGAACATAAAAAGTCAATTTCACAAAACAAAAATACCACTGGCTTCTCTGAACATTGTATAAAATTCAATCACTTCCTGGATTTCAACAAAACCAAATTGTTACACTCAGGTAACAAAGGAATGCGCCTTGACCTTCTTGAAATTCTCGAAATAAGTTCCGCCCATAATAGTCAATTACCCCTTGTAAACGAACAAATTGATTTTCAGGTATCACCTTTGCTTTCGTCTGTATTATAAATAAGGATGTAATACTCTCCTCTAGTCAGTCTTGATAATGAGTTCATAACTCGAAACATGTCGACTTTTCGTTACTGCTAAATACAGTATCTAAATATTTTTTATATTGTGAAACATTAGCCAAGTGTTTTTATTTTAAAGTTTATACTTTATTCTTTATGATGTTTCACCAAGTGATGTGCGAGAATTCAATCTCAGTTATATATAGATATATGAAATTGAGTTTTTGGTGCCAAGCATCATAAAAAGTCATGAAAAGAAAAACTATAGTGGTCCTAGGTCCAACTTTGCTAATCGCACCCATTTTAGTAAGCAGGTTTTCAAAGTGAAAACCTGCTAATAAGTTGAAACATGAAGATTTGTGAAAAAAAATAGGTGCTGCATAGGTTTTGCACATAGGCGCTGTGAGGGGTCGTCGCGGCTGTGCATGAGAAAATAATTTCCCGACTTTTTCAAGATTGATGTCTAATGCGGTTATGACGTGTGAACCACAATCGGCCATTCATATTTCAGAAAATCGTTAGAAATCCACACAGTCCTGTCTAGTATTATTTCATCATATCTGGTCCGTTGAAGTAGCATTTCGTAATTTCCTGCATAGTTCCCATTTTCGACTAATGATTATGATTTCCACATCACATTGTAACAAATTATTGGTAACATTGTAGTAACTACTCTAATATGGCGATATTGATAGAGAAAGGGCCAGTTTCCATTCGCGCGGGATGCAACTCCTCATCTAATCCAGTTTCGCTCAAATGTCAAAGCCGCCGTAACCGAATCAGATTGCAGGCCGACTATCGAAACGCTCGAAAGTGATATTTTCGATAGTGAACGTAATACCTAACTAATCCACAGTTCTGCGGTTGGGAAACGCTAACAAATGTTCAAATTTCAAACGCCATATTCTAGTTATCGACAACTTCTTAAGCCTGGAGTAGACGCACGTTATGGTGCTTTCCCAACGAAATTATTGGAAACTCTAGTGCTTCCAATTGTTTACAACTCTCCAGAAAGTCACTAGTTTTTGTTTCCATTGTGTCCACACCAAGTTGCCAACAATTTCAGAAACATTTTAGTTGACAACAAGCTGTTTCCACCATGGGCAATGTCTCCGACTGACGATGATATGCAAGCTAATTCGTTCGTCCACGTGACGTTAAGAGACATGCTTCTGTTTCGAACAAATATTTCCAACTGAAAGTGTACCTATCCACAGAGCGGAAAAATATCTGCGACAAGCGTATTCAGTTGATGTTTACAGCCAAAAACTGACACACGGTTTCCAACAGTTGTTTAAAACTTTTGTTGCTAACACGAGGTAATTACAGAAACGTTTGTCACCAGCATGTGTTGACAACACAAAAGTTGGCAACTTTTCTTTGGTGGATAACCACCATTATGTTTGACATCGAACCAAGACTTTTTGGCGTGCATATGTGAATTTGCTAATAGGCTTGTTTTCGAATATGTAAACGAAATGCTGTAGAATTAGTTGTGAGCTTGTTAATAGGGAATATATAATGTTAACACAGAGCTTCTAAAAACTCAGGAATTCAGAAAACTCGGTTTCGATCAGATTATAGAATTTCCTTCTTAGATCTTAGATTAAAGAATAAAAAATGTCAGTTCATATTTTGACAAATGTCATTCATATTATTCAAAAAATCTTAAGGCGTTATAAATCTTGAATTTGATCAGAGAATTCAAAAATGCAATAATATACAAGGGGTTCCATTTGAAAAATACATTTTTGATACTTTTTAAAGCTTTTGCGACACCCTGATTAATATAAAAATTATTTCAAAAAGTAACCATAATAGGCCGCCATATATCTCAATAGTAAACCTTATCGAAAGTTACGTATTTCGGCCACAACATTCCTTACCGTATCAGCTTGAAAACCATGTGAATATTCAGAACAGCAATCATGCTTTAATTCCAAATTCTTGAGCCGAAAGGTGGCCTTAATCCAATCACCTCTCAAGTCATTTCAATTCACCATATTGCGAAAAGTACATTATTTCTCTATAAGCCGGAGTTTACACTTCGGAGTTGGTATTTTTCATTGAATTCCTTCTGCTGCTAGTTTCGTGTCAGCGATACTTTATTTGTCGAATGAAAATTTCCGTTTGTGCTCTACGGACTGCCGTAACCCTGAAATGGCCGTTGCCATCGACCGGCTCGTTCCGTTCTGATCGACCTTTCTAGTTGGCGCATTTATATGGTGAAAGGATTGAATCATCTCGAACCCGGCGTATCTGTTTCGGCGTCAAAAAATGTCAAGTTCGAATTTGATCATGATGTTCCATATCATTCCGCGTCTGTAGTACGTTCAATGAATTATCTGGCGGTGTATGCTATTGACAAATATCGATAGTATGGGATTCGCATCAGCGGACCTTCTTTCACTAAATGTCAAGACGAATCAAGGCACCAGGCCAGAAACATTGTTTTCCTGCAGCCGTCTGGAAAATGCAATTTTCGGTATGATTTATTAAATCGAAAGTACCATTTTACAAATGGTACATAAAGTAACTGTGGGTATATGAACCAATTCATTAGGGAAACTGTCGATGAATCCTGTACATAATGCTAAGGGTGATTTTGGCAAAACATTATTTTCGAATGGTAGACGCTCAGAACCTTAGCAACGTACTCTGACTGAAGAGCTTCTTTACTCCAGGTTTTTTTTTATTATATGAAGCATAGGATAAGCCATATCTACAATATCCTCCAAAAATTCCTTGTTTTCGAGAAAAAAACCACAAAAATCTCTAATCTACCCTGGCTTCCAGAGCCCATCCTACAGTTATGGATAAACCATTGGATATGTATTTTCAGTACCTTTCTAATGATGTGCCACTATATGGACCTCTAAATGGTCGATGTTTCTAACTCGCACAATTTTTTTCCTGTCTTGGAGGGAAGGAGCCAGCATAAATAGAATTTGTCTTGAAGTGGATCCAACGACCTACTTTTATTGGTACTTGTCAGTGAAATAGCTGTGCATTTTGTTAGGACCCAACTCAAAGATTAGGAAGTTGGCCTTATAGATTGCTCATTTGTTGCCCTTCGATCCCGCAGTAATGCCCACTTGAAGGTGAAGCAGGCCGTTGAAAATTGGCCATGTTGGTCGTCACTTCGTCAGGAAAGTCAGGAGGCATGCAACTACACCAAGAAGTGTCCAACTATGTCAAGGGGTTGTAACTTGAATCATAGCTTCATAGGTGTCTGTAAACTCGATAGTGAATACTGAGAACGATGAAATACATCTGGAAGTCATCCTGTTTTTAGTCGAATTTAGTAAAAATACATACTATTGCAGTGTAGCGAAGGAAAGCAGTCAGGTGCATTAATAGTCTTCTTATCCATTTTAGGCCTCCTAGAGCATGATTTTCTGAAAAGTTTTCATGTCTGATATATATACAGTGTGGAAAAAAATATGGACTTACCCTGAAAGTGTGGTAGCCTTCAGGTTTTATGAAAAACGCATGAACATGTCGATTTAATTTTTCTGTTTCCTACATTTTGACCAAATTATTTTCTTCTTTCATTGACATCTGTCCAATATATGACGTCATCGACATTTTTCTCAAATGACAGTATATAGCATGCGATACATCGTTTGGAAGCTATTGCTTCACTTAGTATGTTCCTAAATTTTTATGCGATTCTGTAGCTCCGTTTCAAAATGGCGGCCGTCCAAAACTTCTATTGCAATGCCATTGAGATATCGAATTTCGTCTTTCACCATGGAATTAAAAAACGAGCTCAGGCCAAGAAACTTAATGTAAGGACAAGAATTGAATGATGAAGCCTTAGTACTGTCTGAGTATAATGATTGATTGTTTTTTCTGATAAATCGAGAAAGAGTCATTCTTTTACTGGGAGTCAATTAAAAATAATTTTCACAATTGGACCGCTGCCATTTTGAAACGGGGCTTCAGAATCGCATAAAACATACTAAGTGAAGCAAGAGCTTTCAAATGATGTATCGCATGCTATATACTGTCATTTGAGAAAAAGGCCGATGACGTCATATTCTTGACAGATATCAATATAACAACAAAATAATTTGGTCAAAATGTAGGAAACCAAAAAACTAAATTGACATATTCGAGCGTTTTCCATAAATCCAGAAGGCTACCAACTTATTAGGGTAAGTCCATACTTTTTTTCCACTCTGTATATATATCTCTCTCTTCTAGCCGTTTTCTATCCTTTGGATATAGGCCTCTCTCATATTTTTCCAGTTTTCCCTGTTCTGTGCCACTTGGTATCAGTTAAGTCCGGCTGTTCTTTTGATGTCATCATACCATCTTTGTTGTGGTCTGCCGGTGCTTCTTTTCTCCCCCCAAGGTCTCCATCTTGTTGTTTTTCCGCTCCAGTTGGTTGTATTTCGGGCAACATGTCCGGCCCAGTTCCATTTAAGACTACCTATTCGCCTCACTATGTCTTCGACCTTGGTTCTGTTCCTTATCCACTCATTGGTTTTATGATCTTTAAGCGTTATTCCTTAAATTTCATTGATCTTTGGTGTATCTTCAATTTATTTAAGATTTTCTTTGTTAGGACCCATGTTTCACATCCGTAGGTATATATATATATATATATATATATATATATATATATATATATATATATATATATATATATATATATATATATATATATATTCACGGTGCCTATTGTATTGGCATCTCCAACCGCCCCCATCGAGTCAAATGAGCTGAAATATACAGTTGATGTTGAAATAGGATCTTTTATGGGTTTCAACTTTTTTTCTCAATTTTCCAGTTTTTTTTACCATAGCACTTTGAATTGTATAAAAAGAAAAAAGCCGAGACGATGAAACAAATTTCGACGGAGAAGGCGTTATTTCGTACTTAAAATATCTTTTGATTTAAATATCCTTTGATCAAAACTTACTGATTTATACGTTTATAGCTGCAAGCATCGTCTGATCTATGCCTCTGTTTGAGTGAAGAAGAAAATATCCATCACTTTTCAATGTTCTGTGTATAAAAAGACACTGTTGACGTCATTGTACAGAGAACAGGCTCCAACTTTCATTATTCCCCAACGATCCAGAGAAAAAGAAAAAATATTGTCTCCTTCACGTTCAATTGTCATAAATGTGTATTGTGGGTAAAATTCTTCAGAGACCTATTGACAGTCAACAATGGAAAACGAGCGGTTCTACCTCGTCATATGAGAAAATAAATAGTGAACGTCTTGTTGTACATCAAATAGAAATATTAAAGGGGCGCATATTTGTAAGGCTGAACGAGGGGAATATTTTATGCCTGGGAGTTTTTCGATGTTCTCGTATGTAATGAATTTGTCAAGTTTTCTCACATGGAATGAGTCTGTGAAGTTTCGTCTGATGTTAGTTGTCGTGAAATTTGAATAGTATAACTTAAAAAGTATCTACATACAATAATTATCATTCAGGCTTCACCGAATAAAAATAAAAGGTCTAATTTTCTTACCAAATGATCAATTCTAAAGATGTGAGTGAAAATGAGAGATAATATAAAAAACAAAATGAAAAATTTAATACATTTTATTTGAAACAATACACACAAACAAAACAGAATGCTTCTGTTATTACCCCTCGTCGTTCGAGTCTTCGTGGATTCTTTATGGTTGTAGCGATCCAGATTTTCTCAATTCATTTTAATTCTCAGCAAAAACGTATTTCTCATGGTGATGCTCTCAACCAATATACTAAGTCGATGAGATAACTATACACAAATTACAGGGGGCGTTTTTGCGCAATGATGTCATTAGACTTCTTGAGCAGGAAATGTGGTAATAGGAATCCTGATGATGAGCATTGGGTGATAAAATTGAGGATGAATATACACTAGTTGTTCAAAACTGAGCTCACTTCCAAGCAGTCATGAGCGTTTATTAGCATTCGTGAGGCGTGGGTTAGTATCCAGGATTCGATTGGTCTACCATTAGTTTTTGTCATATGTTTTATCATTTCATAACCTTTATAAGATGGGAATGAGGGGTGTTTGTTTCAATTTAATAAAAACTTATACATGTGATAGAAAAATGTATACTTTTGCAAATGGATGTGATATTGAAATTGAAAATTTAAGGAGTCCCACAGGGATCGGTATTGGGTCCTCTGGAATATTTGATATATGTGCATAGTGTTAAAATGCTGGCACTCAGGTCTAAGTATTTAATGTTTGCTTATGGTACTGTGACTGTGCTGTCCCATACCGATATCAGAGAGTTGGAGAAATACCTTAACTTGGATCTCGTTTTATACTACAAATGTATGAATTAATAATAAATGTAGATAAGACTGTTTATATGAAATTCAATCAAATAAGTAACTAGACTAAATTATACAATTTTGAAAGAAGTATCATATTATAAATAGTTAGGATTACGTCAACACAACAAGTGCAAACAAGTTGACACGGGACAAACATTTCCGAAATGTGATGGTCAAAGTTGCTCCGATGGTCGGAGCAATCAGAAAATGTTCTCAGATAATAAATTCCAATCCAAAGAAATTATTATAATGATATTTTTTGGAACTTCATTCGAGGTACATGATTGTTTGCTGAGGAAATGCTTCAAAGAAAAATATACAAGGAATACAGGAAATGCAAATAAAATCATAAATTTCATTTTTGGCTTTGATTATTACACACTTACAAAAGAAGTTATATGACAGAATAAATATATAAGAAATAAACAAATTGTATATACTGGAACAGGTAAAATTGATATATATATAACATCAAAAACAATTTTAAAAAATCAAACATAAAATAGAATCAAGTGAGCGACTTTCACAAATGTTCTATAAGATCAAAACAGCATCTGAGAGCATGTTATGAATTTTTTGACTCAGTTTGTAACTATTCGCTTAAAGGCTCCTCTATCAGTTCTAGAATAGTATATTGTACAACGAGCATGGAATGACATGCATTTCCTACGAGTATGACGTTTTCAGTACGAGCCGCAGGCGAGTGCTGAAAATCATACGAGTAGGAAATGGTCATTCCATGCGAGTTTTACACTATACTTTTTCTACGAATGTTATTGTTACATAAAATGGGATTACTAATATTTTTCTTTTTAAGATGTTAGAAAATGTCAATCTGACGTTCCACAAAAAAAAACTATAGAGAGTTTGTCTGAAATATTTATATGCTTTTATTAGTTTTCATCACTTTAAAAAATCAACACAATTAGATATAAGGAAGTTGAAATTGGAAAACATACAGATTTCTTATTTGTTATTAATATTTAATGTGATATTAGAACAGTTATTGAACACAATTTTTGGAGAATTTGAATCGGCATTTTTTAAAGATAGGTTGACATTATTTTCTACATTATTTGATATCGATGTAGATGGAAGATTGATTGGTTGATTAATCGACTCCATAATTTTCTTGGCTACGTTGTTTATATTTGTCAGAGATTCCTCGATGTAGCCTTCAGCTACCGCTGTCGAACGCCAGCCACCGTGCCGTTTTAGTGTTGTTATATCTTCTCCACTATCTACCAAAATTGTTGCCGAAGATCGGCGAAAACAATGACCCGTGTAAAGTTCCGGATTCGGTAGTTTAAGGAATGTAGCAATTTGCTTTCCCATATTTCCCACCTTATTGATGCCAACTTTTTGAGTAGTGCATTTTCCTTTTTGATAGTTAACAAAGAAAGAATTATCTGTAACACCAACTGGTCGCATACTCCAATACTTTTCAACGATGTTGGAATATTCCCCCGTTACTGTGAATTTTCGGGAAGTTTTTGTTTTGGTGTACGGAATTTCAACTAAAATGGCGGAACCCAAATCTTCGAGATCATTGACTTTCATTCTATACAATTCATCTCTTCTCGAAGCACCCATTACTCCCATGACAAGCACAACTTGTAACAGAAAAAAAACTATAATATTCTGCCACTTATGTTTCTATAGAAAGTAGGCTTTTGACAAATTTAGTACTTATTCTGCCTAAATATATCTTTATCTTACCTTGGCCATAAGGTAAATGCTGTCCGGGGCCTCTTTAATGAACTTATCGATATCATTTGTGGTAAATACCTTGGATTTTCTTACTCTGTAGCCGTCAGATTTGCGTTTCAAAAATGCTCGCAATTTTGAGTAACAGCTTATATCCACTCCTTTGTTAATATTTAGCATAGTTTTTAGCATACTGTATTGTGACCATAAAGTAGAAGATGTAAATTTACTCGTTAAGTTACCAAAGTAAGCCATCAAAACATTTTCAGAGCAGGAACTAGTTTTACGTTCTTTGCACCACTCCATAAATAAATTATAAGAAAGTGTGTATTTTTGTTTGGATTTTTCTGGCACCAAATTTAATGACGCGCCATTTGCTTCCTCTGAAATACTAGGTGGTGTTGAACTAAACTCGCTATCGGTACTTTCCATAATAAATAATCTTTTGAAATACTTAAAACACTTTAAGCTCAATAATATTTGAAATAATGATAGTTGTCATTTACTTTCTATGGCTGTGGACGCGGCGCTGGTTCACGCCACCTTTGTTAAAATACCCGTGCACAATGTGAACTTTGTAGTTCACTCACCATGGTGATAGAAGCACAATGAAAATGGGTATAAAACAATGCACTATGTTCCGCAATTACTTTTGAACATAGAATGATGGTTTTTATTGACATTCGTAGAAAAACTGTATTTGGAGACAGAAATAAATTTAATTTAATTATAATCATTATTATATTTAAGTAAGTCACTACTTGAAAACTAACTGACTGCGAATGTTGATATTCATCATCTGAACCCTGCCTGATGACTTCCTCTCTTCAATACTGTCTCATCCGTTCTCAATGCAATTATAGATACATACAAGTGTATCCCATGATTTGGCCGAAAGAATTCCTTTGCGTAACTCAATCAGCCCGTCTCCCTCATACAATATACTTGAGGGAGGAATGACACGTAAACAGGGCCTGTTTAACCTCAAGTTCAAGTCGCAGAGGACTGTAACAAAAGAAGTTATTTTCGACACCGGTTCACTGATTGCCTTTACAATTACAATACATTTGAAGATTCGAGACATAGTAAATTCAATTTTTCAAAAGAAGAAAACTTGAAACACAATATTGAAATAAAGGATCTCACAACAAACTCATTATTATTTTCACTCATATACTTGAACTTGTGTCTCATATATACATTCCTGGACTGCCGAATATAGCATGCGACTGCTATGTTCTCAAAGCGCACAGTTAATTTGATGTTATAATTAATGAATATTCCTTAACTAGAACTTGAAACATAAATGAAATAACGAGTGACAATATTGTTATTATTTTCGTTAATATACTTGAACCTGTACCTGATATTCAAATAGAAGTTCAAGCACATATTATTATATTCATATTGAAATACACGTTATCGAAAGCATGATTTATATAATTAAACATTTTCAAAGGAAATTTAACTAAACGGAATATCAATAATAATAAATAATATCCAATTGAAAAACCACCTAACGTATTATTTTCGCAAACCGCTCTTTAATAAACATATTAATATTTAAGGCAATTCGCAAGTGAAAATAATGAAACCCGCCACAATTATTTTTTATTCCACTTTATGTGAAATAAAACGTTTTATCCGATTCGTAGACCATTAGTTTCCTCCTACAATGAACATATTGCGTTTACTTTTACACGCAAACGAAGCGGAGAATAATGGAGAATTTTTTCTACTTCTCATTTTTCTCGTTTTGCTCTACAACCTGTTCAAGTGCTCCATATCGAGCCTTTGGAAGTCATAGAGAAGACAATCACTTCGATCGTAACGCTAAAACAATATTGGCCGTCCTTCAACCCAGTCTCCCAAGTTTAATTTCTTATTGTGCCTCTCTCGGTTGGTGTGTAAAGGGACACGGACAGACGCAAGGCTGGATGAAGAAAATCTAGGGGTGGATTTACTTGTCGATCGAATATCGATATAATGGTTTTTTTCGGCAAACTACAAAAAATGACGATTTTTTTAACCTCAGTTCTCAATGTTGAAGTTTGATTTCACAGACTTCATTTTGTTTTTACTTTTTTGTCCGGCCGTGAGCGTACAAAAAAGTACACTTTTTTGTACGCTCACGGCAATTTCAAGAACGCCGGGCAACGTACAGTTGGGTTCCGAATCCGACATAATGTAATCTGTAAGAAAAGTTTTATATATTTTAATACAACAAGTCATTTCTTAATACTCGGGTACTTACAAGAACCGCACAGGCCTATAATGCGTAGATAAGTGACTTTCAATGTTTCTGACAATTATTTAGTTGAATTGTCAAATTTGTGTTGCCTTGACATATGCAAAACCAGTAAGCAAAGCAATCTAGTTTTACGTTTCTTCAATTCTAATCCTTTTCAAAAATATTATCTCAATTCTATCGTTTGAACACCGTTTGCGGTAAAAATCGCACGTTTTATTCGGAGAAAAGCACTTTTTGTGGCTCGACATTTAGTCTTGCCACAAAAAATGTCACTTTTACTCCTAATAAAGCAATATACTATTTTTATGTCTTATTCGTCCTTTATTTCGGACAAAGGTTTCTCCTGAATTAACGAACCAATTGATTTGCTGAAGCGGCAATAGAAATTCAATTGGCAACTATAAATTTCTATCCCATTCATCTGCTTGAAAATTCCGTGCGAACAAATGTTGTCTAAGTATCGAAATATTTTTTAAACAATCGAGAATTTGAATGAAACTCTCACATGGAATCGTGTTGTACACGCAACTATTTTCCGAGCTCACAAAATCACTTTTTCGATTTAATTCTGTTCTTTCAATTTTTTATTTATATTTTGCCACCTAAGCAGCTAATATTGCTTGTTTGTTTCAACTATTGGATGTCAAAAGGTGAAAACTCAATTTCTGACGCGCTATTATCTAATTATATAGTTCAATCCTAGGGTTAATCGTCTTAGCTGGGTACGGCTCCTCCACTCGTCAGTACCTGGTAACCCAAGCAGCATTTTCAGTCGTTGGTACGACCCGGCGACTGTTGTTGGGAACTGTAAAGTTATAGTTACTAGTGAAGGGAACGTTATTGCTACGACCCTATCACGTGCCTTCGACCAAAATGGGGAACATTTTAAAGGTGATAGTTACGTAAAAACTACTACCCCCGAACTTATAACGCTACGTCGCTCTCACGTTCCAACTACGTGGAGGGAACGTAGCGGCGAAGTCACCGCTACTTTATAATATTTGATCCCGCCTACTTTACTTTTTCGACTGCTCCGCCTTTTCTTTTTATTGCATATTTAGATTTAGTTTAAATAGCATCTCCCGTCATTATTCATCTTCCACAACTGAATGGAAATAATATTTTCATGGTTATGTAGATATTATTACTTGTATGGGTACACAAAACTTTGCTGAGCTCTGAGTACAAATAAATTCAAAACGATTTAAAAAATTGTGTGAAATGTGATATTGATAGATTCATAAAAACAATGCGCCCTGCAGGCACGTATCCAGGGGAGGGGTCCGGGCCTCCCCCGAAATCCCGAAATTTGAAAATTTTTTCCATTCGATATTCTTTAAAACATCATAGTAGCTGTTTATTGTACACTTTGTACTGCAACTTTTTCTTGCACAATAAACAATAATAGTTTAAACGTCACGTACTGATTAGAGATTGATGTATGATTCGCCTTACCCTGAATTTATTCAAATAAGTCCACATTTTTGAGTGATTTTCGTCTTTGAGCACCCCCCTCCCCCCCGAAACGAATTCCTGGATACGGGCCTGGCGCCCTGTCAAAATACCTTTTTCGACACTTTTTTCAGGAAGGCAATGATAAAAATGCATAAAATTGATAAAATATATTTTTATAACATTTTTACTAATTATATGAGTTCAGTTTCGCTTCTATTTATATTGTTTTCTGATTTTTTGACGATTCCATACTTGTGCTATTATAAAGAAATTGGAATAAATGTAATGGCGTCCTACATTTGGTCAGTAAATATGGCGCATTCTACAGAAATTACTTTAGAGTAATATTTACGTCACATTGTGTGTTTGAAGGATTTGTCACTTCACTGTAAGTAGCGGCCACTAGTCTTTTATCACTTTAAAGTCATTATCACCATTAAGTAGAATATTTGTCTACAAAACAACTACAAAGTTCCTGAAGCCACTATATAGCTCCCCTTGGAACTTTAACCTATAATTAATAAGTGCTTTATAGCGATTAGTGCGTGCTGAATGTGTTTCGAACTGTACATATGCATGTGATAAATAAAAAGAAACAATGTAGGTGTTTAAAATTGTGGCCATTTAGAATACATTCGAAGACAGTCGATGCACACTCCTAGCAACGCTGTCGTGATGGTTACACGTTTTTTGGACTAACATTTAGTCGCCAAGTGCCTGGAGTGTAACGTACGATAAGGAACTTCATTCCAATACTAAACTTTGCGTATAATGAATCATAATAAGCATTGTAGTATATAAATTTTAAATTGAAAAAAAATGCAAAGTGAAGTCTCATTTTTCTAAATTTTCATAGGAATGAATTGATGGACGTATCTCATTGCATTTCTGATTTCGAGTCAAATGAGCCCACTTTGTCGATATTTTTTTGTCGACGAATTTGGACACCCCCTCGACGCGGTCGAAAGGAACGTGCACATGCGGGGATAATGGAGTTACAGAACGTTCCGAAAACGTTGGTTCTCGGTCTTGGGATCGCCGTGTTTTGCTTCAGGGCCTCGACTGTTTTCGGGTGCTGCCTGTCAGCCAGCCTCGTTTCGACGCCGCCTCGCGTGGCTGCTCCTGTATAGTGCCAAGTAATGCGGGCGACGTTGCCAGAGTTTCCGAACTGTTTTGGCTCAATATCGTCCGGAAAAAGTAGAGTTCATGCGGGCAAACGCATGAGTGAGAGTGTAACGATGCTTTATGCTCAGAACGCTACTACGAGAGGCGAATGTCGACAATGTCGTTTAGAAAAATATCCAATGATATTTTGTTTTTACCAGTTTTCTAAGTTAATCGAGCATAATAAATAACCAGACGCTCAAGGAAACTGTTATATTTTAAGTGTTATCAATTTTCATAAATCCCAATTGGTAGTGTTTTAATGCTTTATATTATCTTTTTTATTAAATGGCGAATCCCTTTCTTCTATTTACCAAGTTGTTATTATACTTTCTCTCAGAAATTTTTATGAGTTCCACGTACATTCTCATTTTTCATTTGAAATAATTGTTTATGATATTGATTTTTGTTCAATTGGTTGATGATATGGGCATTATACCAATGAAAGGTAGCTCCGACTAACGGCTAAAACAGCTTCCCACTGTTGGACAATTAGCGATTGTTATGACAGTGGCAAGTGTAAAAAAAAACAATCATATCATATTTATGTTTCAATGTTACGATTACTAGATAACAGCAAAGTCACCTAGAAGATTGGATAATTGATTTTGTTGTCGATAATACTCATGTTGTCTCCTCCTTATAGTAGGCCATGAGCGTTAGGTTCCATCGACATATTGGTACAAAATGTTGTCCACGGAGATGAATATCCTTATTATTTTGTTATTCTATACTCAAAGCATTGAATGCCTATTTTATAGTACTAGGTTCTTCTGTTTAAGTTTTGACTCATGATATATTTACGTAAATTCGTTATAACTATGTGAATATTATATTCATCATTTTCGTCTAGTCTAGTATAAAATGCTCTATTGGGATTTCTTTAAGGTGAATGCCTGTGTTCTGTTCTATTCCAGCTAGTGTTCAATGGTAATAAGTTGTCATATTTCAACACATGATTTTTGAAATTTCTTAGATAACATGACCTCTATACTGTCTTTATCAATCAGCTTACATCTTACAATATATATATATATATATATATATATATATATATATATATATATATATATATATATATATATATATATATATATATATAATATCGAATTGTTGTTGCCTGTGAACTATTTCTAATATCTTGATAATTATTAGCAATAACAGGCTGGTTGAATCTTAAAAAACTCGATTTTATTAAAAAGTTGACGTTTCGCCACGACATTCGTGGTTTTATCAAAACTTTTTTGATAAAGCCACGAATGTCGTGGCGAAACGTCAACTTTTTAATAAAATCGAGTTTTTTAAGATTCAACAAGCCTGTTATTGCTAATAATTATCAAGAGATTATATATATATATATATATATATATATATATATATATATATATATATATATATATATATATATATATATATACAGTGGCGGATTTACCAGCAGGCTGAGTAGGCTGGAGCCTAGGGCGGCAAATTTGGGGCCAAAATTTATATTAAATTATATAATAAGCCATTATGACTATTTTTATGATAAAATTTGTTTGTATGTGTGTATATGTAAACCTCTTTTAACTTTTGAACAGGTCAACCGATCGCAATCCAGTGGAAATCGGAAAAATTTAGATTTCCTGAGAATTGCAAACGATTTGGCTCTGTCGATTTTGAGAATACCTCTTAGACTACCAAACCGATCAATTTCGAAATCTACTCAGTTCTTTTCCTTATCAAACTGTGTCGATTGGACCAAATAGCATGAAAATCAGTCGATCCATTCGGGAGACATCGTTGTCGAAAAAATTTTCTAAAATTTTGAAAAACGGCCGACCTTGCAGGCCGTCCCTATAACTTCACGCTATTTCTAAAGCTAAAAGCGCTTGCAAATCCACCAGGTAGTTAATTTTTGAGCTGAAAAAAATGTGAATTTTAATACTTTTTTTGAGCTCTGTTCGGGAGAGAGAAGCTCTTCTTGCTTAAAACGGGTGAAAAAAAGCTTAACGCTTTAGCCCCTTTCGTGCATAGAATCAGAATTAATGAACAAGATTTCATACGACGATCTAATTGATGATTTTGCAAATAAAAAATCGCGCAAAAAGGTATTGTAAAACTTCCATAACTTATTAATTGAATTTTATCGTCATCATCAACTGGATTATTACCAGATAATTGAATACTTACATTGTTTTTAAACTGTAAGTTAACGCAATAAAAATTATTTAATTATGTTCATCGAATGTGAACTATTGTGTTAGTAGTATCAACGTATACATTACCACGCCTTATCAGTATACAAGTACACCATAATTGAGCATCTAGTATCTCAGAAATATCCACAAAAAATATTTCTTATACAATCTTATAAAATCGTTGAGTTGTAAAAATAATCTAGGAACTGACACAGCATAGTTCACAATCATACTAATTTTTACAAAAAACAGGTGGTGTAATTAGGACGATATTGCACAAATCATAAACTTACAATCTCATTGACAAAAATTTTAATAATCAACGACAAAAATGTGAATAAAACTCATCTGAAAGAGCCATTATGTTCGGCTAAACTATTGTTATGTTATTTAAATTTATATGTTTAACGAAATATACTGAAAATCGAAAACCGAAGTTTTATTTTATGTATACATATGTATATATATATATATATATATATATATATATATATATATATATATATATATATATATATATATATATATATATATATATATATATATATATATATATATATATATATATATATATATATATATATATATATATATATATATATATACATATGTATACATAAAATAAAACTTCGGTGGTACGGATTTCTGCTGGATGTGACACTAGAATGTACAAAAAGGATAAATTTGTCATCGTGGCAACACAAGTCGAACTGGAGAACCTTGGGAACGGTCATCGCACACTTTGGAGAGAGAAAACTACCTGAGGAAGGAAGGCATTGTCATGGTAGAATAGTATGGTATTATAGGCATGGTGTGTAGAATTGACGTCCAGACGGGCACGTTGTTGTGGCCGGAGCTAGTGAGACACAAGGCCTGGGGAAGAACAAAGACGAATGTGGAGAAACTTTGTTGCCGGATCGTGAGATATCTCGGAATAAGGGTACCTAACCAAAAAAAAAACACTCCAAACTAGCTGGATGTAGTAAATGGAAATAGATTGATGGGAATTCGAGCGTTGCTTCACATTTATTGGTGGTTAGTCTTCAAGGGGTAATTTAAGCGTTCCATATTTCATAATTAACTGGAATAGAAGGAAACGGATACTTCGAGTGAATTTCCTTATTATGTTTGGAAATTCGTAAATTGTATTGTGGTAGTGTGAAAACAACCTGCAACATTGGATTTGCAGTTCATATTTGATTTTTTAATATGGCATTCCAGTATCAGATGTAGAATGCGTCATAATATTGAATTAGTTGTGAAACTATTTTTTTATCATCGAATATTGTGAAATTTCATTATGTATAATGTATGGTTTCTATTTGAATTCTTATGAACAATGGCACATGTGCTAATGTAATATATGACTTTATTTCCTTTTTCTGCATTAATTGTAGAATTATAGAGCAAAGAATGAAGGACCAATTAATTATTCGTAAATATATGAATACTGTTATTTAAAAATAGTTTAAAAGTTACTGTAAAAGCGAATATGTTTTCGACATAATGTGTTACATTGATTGTCGCGTAATTTTTACTGACAGTGATATCACAAAAATGTAACAAATTTTTTCATTGTTTCAAATCGATGATACAAAAAAATTCATTTGAAAATGTTAATATGGCTATTATCATGATGGTAAGCTTGAATAATTTGAAGATAATTGGACTTTTTCATATTCATAAACCCTCATATAGTTTTTTGGTGTGATTGATTCCAGAACAGCACACTGAATTCAGGACGATGAAGTGGAAATAGGGGAATATGTGGGGGCAATTACCTGAATTGCGAGGGGGCAATTGCCCCCTGCGATCAATAGTACGATATGCAAAGAAATTAATTAATGTTGCAGGGAATTATCAACAATTTCGAATGTGAACGTAAATGAATTATAGCTTAAAAAAGCTGAATATACACGCTTCAGTAGCAAGCCGAACTAAAAAGTAGTAAATAATTTATTTGCTTTAAAGAAAATATGTGCTGCTTTCTACTATATTTCTATAAGAAAACTCTACTTTTATAAATAGCTACCAAATAAATATAATGTAACATTTTATATCAAGTACCCCACGATTTTTACAATGAAATAAATTATTTTTCACTTTTAAGTTCGGTTTTCTATTGAAGCGAGTATTTTTAGTTTTTTGAAACTATAATCTTTTTTTTTTATTTTCTAGTCTTCGAACGGAATCAAAAAGTAATAGTAATGAGGAGATTTTTAGTATATCATATGTGTTTAGACGTAATATTATCACATTTATTTTATTCTAATGACTCTGGTGAGTATATCAAGACAAAGTGGTAAAATATTTTGTATTGTTGTTAGTCCTTGTTAGGTGTGCACTATTGAGGTCATATTTCTTACCTTAAGCTATATGAAAAAAACATAAGTATCCCAAGCAGCATCAAAGTAGCGAAAACTGAGTTCGGAACTTTGAATAGGTCGTTGTTACGTAATTATCACTAAAAAACCAACTTTCTAGGTTTTTCTACTTTTATTTATATACTTTTAGTAATTCTGTAGTTATTATCACTATAATAAGGAACTTAAAAGTTGCAGTACTTCTAAGTAGCCTTTAAAATTTCTGGAACGTGACTGTTACTATGTAAAATAACTTTCAAGTCGCAAAGACTTCAAAGTTATATTCGCTAGTTCCAGTAACTTAGTCTTGTTACTAGTATATCACATCAAAGTTTTTCTTACTTTATAGTGGCGTTAAAAGTAACTATGACGTCCTTGCTACTTTTTAATTTCCGTCAAAGTTATGGAACTATGTAGTAATATTTGAGGTAAAATTGAATATTTCGCTACTCACGAAAACAACTTCATAGTAATTTTTAATTACAACAAAGTTCACTTAAAAAATAACTTTAAAGTAACGGTGTATCTATAGAGACTTCTTGGTGTTCGAATAGTATGTTGTTGTTTTGTGAAGTGAAAATATCAGCTGTGAGAAAAAAGAGACGTTATGAATCAGTTCTAGGATCTCCCTTTCGCTGTACTCCAAGTGTTGAGGATGAAACAATACTCTGTTTTTCTCCCACTTATGAGGAACAACCGTGAAATATATGAGAGACCTTTCTTTTGTGGCCACAATTTTAAACACCTACATTGTTTCTTTTTATTTATCACATGCAAATGTACAGTTCAAAAAACATTCAGCACGCACTAATCGCTATAAAGCACTTATTAATTATAGGTTAGAGTTCCAAGGGTAACTATATAGTGGCTTCAGGAACTTTGTGGTTGTTTTGTAGACAAATATTCTACTTAATGGTGATAATGACTTTAAAATGACAAAAAACTAGTGGCCGCTACTTACAGTGAAGTGACACACAATGTGATGTAAATATTACTCTAAAGAAATTTCTGTAAAATGCGCCATATTTACTGACCAAATGTAGGACGCCATTATATTTATTCCAATTTCCTTATAGTAGTACAAGTATGGAATCGTCAAAAAGTCAGAAAAAAATATAAATTGAAGCGAAACTGAACTCATATAATTAGTAAAAATGTTATAAAAATATATTTGATCAATTTCATGCATTTTTACCACTGTCTTCCTTAAAAAAAGGGTCGAAAAATGTATTTTGAGAGGGCGCATTGTTTTCATGAATCTATCAATATCACATTTCACAGAATTTTTCAAATCGTTTTGAATTTCTTTGTACTCGGAGCTCGTAAATCAGCAAAGTTTTGTGTACCCATACAAGTAATAATATCTATATAACCATAAAAATATTATTTCCATTCAGTTGAGGAGGCTGAATAATGATGGAAGATGTCATTATTAAACTATTTCTACATATGCAAGACAAAGAAAAGGCGAAGCAGACGCCAAAGACGACAAATATTACAAAGTAACGGTGACCACGCCGCAACGTTCCCGCCACGTAGTTGGAACGTGAGTGCGACGTAGCGGTATAAGTTGGGGGGTGGTATTATTCACGTAGCTATCACCTTCAAATTATTCCCCAAATTGGTGATAGGAACGTGATAGGGCCGTATCAATCACGTTCCCGTCGCAAGTAACTATAACTTCAGAGTTACCCATAATAGTCGCCGGGTGGTACTAACGACTAAAAATGCTCCTTGGGATATTTTATTTACATACAAATTATTGGCCCCCTAACATCAAAACCTTAAGACTCAAGAAAAATGATGAAAGTTCTACATTAAAACGGCGGCGGCTGATAAAAAGAGTTTTAACTTCCAAATGATACTTCCCTCACATCAACTCAAATTTAGATTTTCCTAATGATTTCACCCATATTTTGACAGTTGTACTCTGTCTCAAAAACAACCCTTGAGATTTCAGCGCATAAGGCCAAAATGTATCGGCAAAAAAACATATGACTTTAAAACTAGAAATAGCAATTTGGGAATTTTGTTTCTATTGATGGGTCCAGTTCCTCCTGAATAAGTTGGAACTTCATTACTCGATTAAACATTTTTCGCAATATGGCTTAACGTGTTTTATTATTCTCTTGGAAACCTGGAAGTTCTGCAACCTACAGATTTAAGTTAACTCCCATCTCGAAAATTATGAAATTGTCCTCCAAATCTTTTCAACAACGTTTTCTCGAAAGCTGCACTTGTTTTCATTCTTTCAAATTATCGAACTGATAATTTTTTTTTATCGTTCCCTGAAGCCACACGGACTACCTTGAATCTGAAATAATAATATCGCTCCAGAACAAACATATGATTTCGATTTTATTCAGACAACAAAAAACGGATAATGGTTCGGATAATAGGTAATATTAGCTCTCACAAGGTTAATATCCGGAAGGCGATTGTAAATAATTACAACTGTTCGCAAATGGCAGGGCAGATGCTATGGAAATAACTGGCGGAAAGCAGAAGGTCCGGAAATTCTTCGTTGACTACAAAAAAAACGCGGTCAATGCCACTTATGCAATTAGTCACTGTGGAATGTCCAGTCCACGTTTTTTATGGACACTTTCTAAGTTCGTTCGCACATTTCTTGTTCTGCAGGTTCCCTCGGGTTGAATTCCAGAAATCGATATACTCACGTCGGTATTTGTCTAAATTTTTGTCCTGGAAAATGAAGACGGTTAGTGGGCAGTTAATAAGCAGCTTTAAAACGAAATAGTACTTCAAACCGAATATATATATATATATATATATATATATATATATATAATATATATATATATATATTATATATATATATATATAATATATATATATATATACATATATATATATATATATATACATATATATACATATATAATATATATATATATATATATATAAATATATATATATAAAGAGGAAATTTATCGCGGGGAAATAGTATATGAAACAAGCAGAATTATCGGTCTAGCCCGCATATGTCGAAGCAGCCGTTGACACGTGTTTCGGACTCTTTGGTCCTCATCAGAACGGCGTACCACAAATGTGTGATTGTCTTCCGAAGCAGGGGATTCTGCTTGTTGTTGCTGTTTCAATTCCAGGTTTTCCATCGCATACTTGGCTACGCCGTTCTGCTGAGGACCAAAGAGGCCGAAACACGAGTCAACGGCTGCTTCGTCATTTGCGGGCCAGACCGATAATTCTGCTGTGTTTCAATATATATATATATATATATATATATATATATATATATATATATATATATTCTCTCCTCTTAATATAGAATAGATTTGTGAAGTGTGAGATAATTATTATTTATATCAGTTAATTGTGGAAGATATGTTTTATTATCATTTTATTGATATGAGGTTTCTAATATGTTGTAAAGTTTTATATGGGTTGGTAGTCATTTCTTATGAGTATAATATCTTGTATAGTTTCATGTAGATGTGTTGGTGAAGTTGGTTTAAGAGCTATGCCAATATATCCAATAATTAAACTATTCAGTAGGCATGTAATTTTAATTATTTATTTCACATTATTATCATCATAATGAGTTGTTCATTTTTCATGGGATAAATATAAAGAAGAAGCCAATATTATGACCAATCAATCAACTCACCAGATTTTATAACTCTAGTATGAAAATAATACGGCAGTATTTGATACAATGTTTCAACTGCGTTATCCATGATACAGGATGTATTTATATGGGTTACAAAAAAGGCCTATTCTTTCAATCGTCTGCTAAATATCATTTTGAGGTTTCCAACATTCACCGTTTCAAGGAAGAATGGGAATATTGTGTTAGAACTCAAACAGCATTTTTTGTTCGATTATTTTGGATTCTATTTGCTGAGGTTATCTAATAATATATCAAACAAATACATTCGAAGAAAATATAGAAGGCAGACTGTATTTTCTTTTGAATTTTTTTTTCAACCAGAAATATATCGAACATGGAATGATTCCAATAATGTGGTCACTCCTTTTACTGGAATATCGGGTCTGAGAGATTGAACAGATGGCTGATTCTACAACAAAGGAACACAATAACATTCCATTCCTTCCTGGCGAACGACTTTGTCATTTTGCGAACATTAACGAAAAAACAACAGCGTTTCACGCAAACCTCCCGCCGGCTGAGTTGCGATTCGAAATGTTTGAAACGACAGTGCACCCAAATAACGGCGAAATAATGCATTAGCACATTAGCTTTGTTCGCGGTAAGGATCCTGAACCGATTCCGAACTGTTTTCGGACTGATCGCATGCGCAGTTTGAATTACGGCGTTCGCTGATCAAAAAATCCTGAATTTTTAGTTCCTGTTCTGCGTTCGTGGACAAAATAGAACCGATTCCGAATCAGTTCGGAACTGGTTCTAGCAGTCCTTGGGATCGATGTAGGATTTTTAGTTCGAGTCTTGCGTATTCACAATTGTTTTGTTTTGACAGTTGAAAGTTAGGTTCAGTTTGTACAGTGTAGCCAACTCTACAGTTTTAACTGTCGATTTACAGTTTTTTCAAAATGTTCCCAGTTTTCAGTTTCGGCCTCCAAATCTACAGTTTTTTAAATTTTAAATGCTAGCGTCATCTACTACGAACCATTATATCATTCCAAGTATATGCACGGACAATATAACGAAGTAAACGGGGTTTCGCGAACTATTACCAAAGAATTTTCTGTGTCTGCCGCACTGCTAAGGTAGAGCGCTTGTTTGAAAACAAAAATAAGAAATAAACTTTCTACGAGCTCAATAAAAGGCACTCTACATACGAGATCTGAAATTGAAAATTGTTTCGAAATTGATTACGAAAAGTTCAATAAAATTATGTACGATCTCAAAAACAATGAAGAGATCGAAAATCAAGAAAATTTGCAGATTGAGAGCGAAATAGCAGGTAATTGTATAATCTTGTAACATGTGTCATATCATAATGATTGTTATAGTTTCAATAATTTTTCAAATCATAATTTGATAATTTGATAAAAAGTTTGATTTCCAATGTTTGTTCTATTGATTACCACCTTTAAATGAAGTTTGAAACCATAAATTAAGAAAAGACTGTACATTTACTGTTTTCAAATTAAAATCTACAGTTTTCTACAGTTTTTGCGAAGCACATATGTAGTTTTTCACTACGTTGGGGTTGGCAACACTGAGTTTGTACTACCATTTGTATATTTCGTATTTTGATTTCGCCTGTGTTGGTATTTTCGAAGTTACACGTGAGAATATTTGATTTAATCGGTAAGTTATATGATTGTCCTTATCTTCAGTTCAATCTTATAATGAAATATACGTATTTTTCAGTAAAGATAACCGTCATGTCTGATCATTTTTATCTATCGATGAAGACTTTGAAGATATCTTGGATATAGTTGAAATTCCAAAGAATGTTGATTACTTTGAGGAAACTGTTCCCCAATTTAATGAAGAACAATATGTGGTGTATTTAAGGTTGAACCTACAAATGACACAAGAATTGGCAGAATGATTTCCATTTGCCGTACTTTTTTAATGAAATTTAAAGTATTAACACGAACATTATTCTAGGATCAAATGGTATGTGACCATAGGTGGAGAATTTGTGACATCTTTGTGTCCCCCTTTATATGAAACTTCACCTGATAAATCCAATGATATAAATTATATCCTTGGTGACAGTGGGTATCCTTACTTGAGGCATTTGTTAACACCTTTTAGGGATAATGGACATCTGACTAGCCACCAAAATAACTTCAATTTATTACTATCTACAAACAGGTTCATTTTAGATTCAAAAATAAAATAGACTTTGTATATGCCATTCTCTGTCATCAAGGCTGATTTATCCAAACATAAATTAATATACTGGTATATATCAAATTTCAAGAAGTGATATTTTACATTTAATTTCTTTTTGTATATAAAGGTAATTATTGTTACACTTTTGATATGTGTTGATTGTTATATTTAGGTATTTATAAAGTGTTTAAAGGTTTATATATGATGTATATAATTGTTACTACATTATTATGAAAATAAATGGTATTCTTATTACTGTCGAGCATATTTATACTTTCTGTTCATACTTATTGGAATTAAAGCTCTATAGAATGATTGTATTAACTTTTTACAAAAAGTAGTCTTATCACAAAGTCCAGACTATCAATTAAGAGATCAAATATTCATGATAAAAATATAATTGATTCATTCACATTGTCAATGCACCAAACTAACAAGTTTGAAGGAAGCTAGGCATATATATATATATATATCGAACGAAACATTGAATGATTATCCAAGTGTTTTGCATATGAGTCTTACGAAATTCAATCATAATGTTAGTAATCAATGACTTAATGGTATTAAGATCTCCTTGCAGAACTTCTTCCTTTTTTACAGATAAGTACATAAGAATTGCTGATATAAATCTTGTTTATTATTTTTGTTAATTTTCTTCATAATGTACATGTATAAGCAATAAATATATGTTCCATTAAGTATTCTCTGAAGCAAGTTTCTTGTCTTATGAGCGGAACCGGTTCCGAATTATTTTGATCCGCGAACGATTTGAGAACTGTTTCCGGGAAATATCGAGTCACAGAAGTTTTCACGATTACTCTATGTCGTCTATGTTGCTAGCAAAATTCAAATCTGCTCATAAGATAAGAAACTTGCTTCAGAGAATATGGAACATATGTTTATTGCTTATACATGTACATTATGAAGAAAATTAACAAAAATTACTTGTACTTATCTGTAAAAAAGGAAGAAGTTCTGCAAGGAGATCTCAATACCATTAAGTCATTGATTACTAACATTATGTTTGAATTTCGTAAGACTCATATGCAAAACACTTGGATAATCATTCAATGTTTCGTTCGATATATATATATGCCTAGCTTCCTTGTTAGTTTGATGCATTGACAATGTGAATGAATCAATTATATTTTTATCATGAATATGAGATCTCTTAATTGATAGTCTGGACTTTGTGATAAGACTACTTTTTGTAAAAAGTTAATACAATCATTCTATAGAGCTTTAATTCCAATAAGTATGAACAGAAAGTATAAATATGCTCGACAGTAATAAGAATACCATTTATTTTCATAATAATGTAGTAACAATTAAATACAAACCTTTAAACACTTTATAAATACCTAAATATAACAATCAACACATATCAAAAGTGTAACAATAATTACCTTTATATACAAAAAGAAATTAAATGTAAAATATCACTTCTTGAAATTTGATATATACCAGTATATTAAATTATGTTTGGATAAATCAGCCTTGATGACAGAGAATGGCATATACAAAGTCTATTTTATTTTTGAATCTAAAATGAACCTGTTTGTAGATAGTAATAAATTGAAGTTATTTTGGTGGCTAGTCAGATGTCCATTATCCCTAAAAGGTGTTAACAAATGCCTCAAGTAAGGATACCCACTGTCACCAAGGATATAATTTATATCATTGGATTTATCAGGTGAAGTTTCATATAAAGGGGACACAAAGATGTCACAAATTCTCCACCTATGGTCACATACCATTTGATCCTAGAATAATGTTCGTGTTAATACTTTAAATTTCATTAAAAAAGTACGGCAAATGGAAATCATTCTGCCAATTCTTGTGTCATTTGTAGATTCAACCTTAAATACACCACATATTGTTCTTCATTAAATTGGGGAACAGTTTCCTCAAAGTAATCAACATTCTTTGGAATTTCAACTATATCCAAGATATCTTCAAAGTCTTCATCGATAGATAAAAATGATCAGACATGACGGTTATCTTTACTGAAAAATACGTATATTTCATTATAAGATTGAACTGAAGATAAGGACAATCATATAACTTACCGATTAAATCAAATATTCTCACGTGTAACTTCGAAAATACCAACACAGGCGAAATCAAAATACAAAATATACAAATGGTAGTACAAACTAAACCTAACTTTCAACTGTCAAAACAAAACAATCGTGAATGCGCAAGACTCGAACTAAAAATCCTACATCGATCCCAAGGACTGCTAGAACCAGTTCCGAACTGATTCGGAATCGGTTCTATTTTGTCCGCGAACGCAGAACAGGAACTAAAAATTCAGGATTTTTTGATCCGCGAACGCCGTAATTCAAACTGCGCATGCGATCAGTCCGAAAACAGTTCGGAATCGGTTCAGGATCCTTACCGCGAACAAAGGTAATGTGCTAATGCATTATTTCGCCGTTATTTGGGTGCACTGTCGTTTCAAACATTTCGAATCGCAACTCAGCCGGCGGGAGGTTTGCGTGAAACGCTGTTGTTTTTTCGTTAATGTTCGCAAAATGACAAAGTCGTATTCGCGACTGAAATTGTCGGTTTTCTGGCAAAAAAACACGATTTCAGATTATTTTTGGCGATTAAGTGGAAAAATATGTATTTAATCGAAAAACCTGTAGAGAGCAAAATAATAGCTGATACGAAAACAAAGAAAATCGTGTATTTATGATGTATTCTGACTAAATACAAACGGAATTATTGCTTGTTGAAAGTTGATTGGTATTTACCACTATGTGTATTCTTCAATATACAAATATACATTCTAATTTCTACAAAAATTAGCTTTTTGTTTTTCCCTATAACTGTCTTAGTTTTTGAGCAACCAAGTCCTTTAAAGAAGTATTTTGTAGGTGTTTTTAAGAGCTATAAGTAGCATTTTTTCAGATCTTATTTTTAAAAAGGTTCATACTAGAAGGGCTCAAAAAAGGTACTTTGCGCGAACATACGCAAGCTTTAAATGGCCATATAATACTCAATTTTTATCCTATAAAAAAATGAAACGCCAAAATTTTCGAATAAGAAAACACACAATTTCGTACTCTACAAAATTTTGTGAATCATTAATAGTTTTTGAGTTATTTTGAAGAAAAGACGATTTTTCTCTAAATTTCGAAAATGATTTTCTCTCTTCAAACTCAATTTTTTTCAGAAAGAAGTACTTCAAACTGAAAAAATGAAGTGAATTGTCAAGTGGCAACAATTTTTTTCAAACGGGGTGGAAGAGAGGGTGAGATTTTTCACTACTTTTTCCAATGAAAAAATAGGAATCGACATTATTCTCTTCATAACTCGCTCAGTTTTGATGCAAGGAACTTTTATGAGAAATAAAAATAAAGGTTTTTTTAGAGAAATTTAATAGAGTTTTCCCCGAAAATGCATTGGTTTTTCGTTATTGTACGTAAAAACTCTCCATTTTGGCGATTGAAAATACCAGTCAACTTTCAACAAACAATAATTCCGTTTGTATTTGGTCTGCATACATCATAAATACACGATTTCCTCTTTTTCATAAGCTATAAATTTGTTCTCCACATGTTTTGCGATTGAATGCATATTTTTCCAGTTATTCGCGAAAAAGAATCTGAAATCGTGGTTTTTTTTGCATAAAAACCGACAATTTCACCCACAAATATGTGGACTTTCAGAAAAACTTCATGGAACAAAAGTTGCTCACAATTAGTCAATGTATCGATTTCCGCACTTATATTCAATGGAAAAATTTTCACCCCCAAGAAGGGGTGCATCAACCCCCAGGGAAAAAGCAACCCCCGCCATATGGTAGACTTTCAAATAGATAGTAAGCCTAAATCCAATTTTTCATGAAAATCGGTGCTGTATGGGATAAATACACGGGAAAATGGTCATTGACTGGACTATAGGTATCATCGCTTACGGAACAAAATCGTTCTCTCGTTAAGTTACAGTTCCCCCCAGAGGAACAATGAGGAACATTGTGGAAAATTTTGGTTGATGTTACGTTTTTCCGAAAATGTTCCTAAATGTTCCTTAAAATTTCTTTTGTTTCGGCAACAAATGTTCATTGTTTCTACTTGTCATCCTTCAAGCTACGATTCCACCGGAGGAACATATTTGTTGCTGTTCCGTGTTTCCGTAAATGTTCCCAAACGTTCCTTAAATTCCTTTATTTTTCGGCAACAAATATTGAATGTTCCTACTTGTCGCCGGTTTCCATTTTGAGCGGTAAACTTCAAAAGAAAATAGGAAACATGCGTAAAGAAATTCGTGTTGCTATCGCAGTGGAAACGTATCGAGAACGCAACTAGTAAACATTCGTGTCGCAGATTTTCAGTGTGCAGTGAAGTACGAAAACGAATGAATATATAGCTACGTTTCCACATAGAGGAACATTGTGGAACAATTTGTTGCTGTTTCTTGTTTCCGAAAATGTTCCAAAATGTTCCTCAAAATTTCTTTATGGTTCGGCAACAAATGTTGATTATTTCTACTAAATAATATGCAACTATTGACAATTTTAGTTGCTTCAGTGGAAACGAGAAGTATACGTATGTTGCCATAAGTTTCTACTTTTGGCAACAAGGAGAAACATTCAGAAACAAAATTTTCCTCCAGTGGAACTGTAGCTTTATATAGTTATCAATATATTATGGTGGATATCCACCGAAATTGTTGGCAACTTTCGTGTTTCCAACTGTTTGAAACTCCAGAAAGTCGCCAACATTTGTTTCAGTTGTGTCTACACCGAGATGCCCACAATTTGAGATACATTTTAGTTGACAGCAATACATTTAGTCTCCACCATCGGCAATGTCTCCGACTTTCGATGATATTATGCAAGCTAATTCGTCCGTCCACGTGACGTTAAAAGACATGGTTCCGTTCGAACAAACGTTTTCAACTGAAACTGTATCCACAGAGCGAAAAAATATCTGCGACAAGAGTATTCTTTTGTCACCAGCATGTGTTGACAATACGAAAGTTGGGAACTTTTCTTCGGTGGATACACACCATTATAATCGATATTTTCTAGTCCAAGATGTAAAGTGCTAGGTTTGGCCCATCTAATTTCAGTATTGCAATTGTTATTAAGACTTTGTTAGTGGTATTTTTCTGGAAATTAACTATTGCACTGTATCGAAAGTCAACAGTGACGTACTATTTTCAATAGTAATTTACGTAACAAGTTCCAAAAGTGATATTCTACGGGGTGAGTGGAATTCTTCTGTCACTCATGATGCTAATTATTTCCAATGAAACGCTATAAAAATATCACGTATGATATATCACTGAATTGTGATTTTATGGCTTTATCAATATTTGTTATAAGAGAGACAGGTCCGTATTTGAAAAAAAAGTTGAGGGTGCCGTGTTGATATTTTGAATACTTATTGTATTCAAAACTTTCCTTTTCAAGGGCGAAAGTCCCCGTTTATTTTCTCTGGCCAATTTACTGCACACCACAATAGTCAGGTAAACCATTTTTTCCCATTTAATCGTCTTAATATCTGTTACAGTTCAGAATATAGCAATGTTACCACATGATAAAATAAACGACCTGTATATATCTATTATATATTTTTCCCCGGTACATTTTGGTATCTCCGTGAGGCCAAATGGTCTGAACAGAAAGAAACTAGCAAAATTTGAGTAAATTCAGTCAGAATTTTACCATCCTCAAACTTTGGGCAAGAGATGTGAAAATTAATTGATATGTGAAGTGGATATATATATATATATATATATGTATATAATATTATATATATAATATATATATATATATATATAATATATATATAATATATATATATATATATATATATATAAATATATATATATATATATATATATATATATATATATATATATATATATATATATATATATATATATATATATTATATAGATATATATATATATATATATATATATATATATATATATATATATTTATATATATATAGAGGGGAGGCCTGCTTGTTTTGAGACCGCTCGTGTTGCTAATTATTAACTTATTATTGTAGAGTCCTGATGAAGGCTTAAATTAGAAGCCGAAACGTTGACAAAGAATATAAGAGTACACTTTTACCAGCCTTTAATTCATCCGTTTAACCCGTTAACCTATTTGATGTATCACGACCGGAGTTATTCTTTCTGATATATATATATATATATATATATATATATATATATATATATATATATATATATATATATTTATATATATATATATATATATATATATATATATATATATAGGCTTGCCATATTTTTGGTGGGTGACACATCAATATGGAATGGCCTAGCCCTCAGTAGAGCGGGGTCTTTTTTTTCCCCTGGAAATGTTTGAAAAAATCAGTATCTAAATGGTGAGTTTTAAGACTAGTTTAAGCCTTGAAAGTGACAGGAAGAGGGAATCTGGAACTCTTAATTGTCAGTTCTACGAACCTTCTAAAAATAAAAAAGGAATTTTTGCTACTTAAAAATACCTATATATTTTTTCCTTTTTAATGATAATTTTTTTGGTCTACTATCAAGAAAGAAGAATTAATGAAATAAAATTTAGGATACTTCATAAAATTGAATTTAATTGAAAAAATACCAAGTCTTCTATTTTCTTGTGAAACTACAACTCCTTGTCTAACCATAAAAAACCATTATAAGAAAACTTTTTTGTCAAACTAAAAAACAATTAATTAATCAGTTGACAATGTTAATTTTTGCTTTCAAAACAAAGCGTTCGCGCCTCTCTGCCCGATAAAGTGATACTTTTCACATCTTACACCCGTATATATATATATATATATATATATATATATATATATATATATATATATATATATATATATATATATATATATATATATATAACAATTTGGAGAGACCGAAATACTCCATTCAAATGATAGGAAATATAATATTACGTGTGGCAATCTCAATGAGTTTCTTAAATATATCTTTGACTATAGTTCCTATAATAATAAAAAACCTAAATTTATTTTTTATCAATTGTTTTTTTACAGAGCTCTGTAAGCATGAGCATTACTTTCTCTCTCGTTGTTTTCGGAAGGAAATCATAACAAAATTTAGTGCATATGTTAATAATATTACATTAAATCTGTGTTAAGGTCACTCATTAATAAAACTGTAAACAATTTCAGAATTCAAATTATTAGCGGATTCGTGTCGGTTGGTTGCAGAGCGGCGTGTGTTTGTGTGCTACTTACACACAAAATTTTAATGGACAATTTTAATGGAATACTCGTACAACCGTGCCGTTAATTAAGACTACCAAAATTTTACACCCATTTATGTTCGATTAATTGTTCATTCATATATAAATTAATCGAAATACATGGCGTGGTATTGTTCAACACCGATCATTAGCGGTGTAATATAAACGTAATCAAATGTGATGTGTGGGCCAGTTGATACTTTTGTAATTGGATATGTCCTTCTCCCATATTTGCAATTTGCATCTTACAAATCGCAGTATTTCGTTACGCGTAGGTAACTTTATCGTTGCACCGTATATTTGGTCATTATTTATAGTTTTATTCTCTGTTGCTTGAGCATTTAAAATCTCAATTACATATAATTCAAATTAATAATAATAATAATAATAAATGACTTTTATTATTTTATTGTATACTACTTACTGCGGCTTAATTGCCCATAATATAGGTTCGTGAAAATATAGATCCGCCTGCGAACCCCGATTCGTGTTACGCCCGCCGAATGTTTGCGAACTCCTATAATGCTAAGTATTTTTCTATTTACCGTAAGGTCACGTGAATACGAGCTAGCTTGATGATAAATTGACTTTTAGGCGCCTGGAATCGGGTAATTTTCTGGAAAGTCGGCGAAAATTCGTACGCTCAATTCTCACGATCCGCTTTACGGATCAGAATGGAACCCTGCTTCCGCTCTTAATAGTCATTTCGACAGGATCATGCAGGCCGCGTTCTCGGTACTTCTCTTCAAATACACTTTTCCTGAAATTTTTCTCAAGGATAACTGTTTTGTTCCTCTTGTTGTAAGTTTCCTCAACCATGAGTTTGCTGTGCCAATATAGTATTTTCCAGTATGTCTAATATTTCGACTGAGCCCACTGGGAAATGCAGGCGTGTGCCAGTGTTTTTGGTTTGTCAAGTACTGGTTGCGTTTTCATTACCTGTATTTTTCCGGAACACCCTAGTGTAACCTTATCGTGGTCACCTAGGAGCATGAATTTTTATAGACAATCCCACTCCACTTTTGATCTGGGTCCTTGCTTTCAGTCCTGCTTGACTGTCGGATAATATGTAGATTTTCCGACTACTATAACCTCTTTCGATGTACACGATTAGGTTACTATATACAGTATATTATTCAAAATTGAGAGCTTCATTCTTAATCGTTTGAAAACTGAATTATAATTCACAGATTTTTGAATTGATCTTTTCTTTATCCTTCGAAGACAACGTAACTTATGCACTTTACTATTTTTGTTTCGTAGTAAACGTTGATAGCAACGTGTGAAATTATATTAAACACTCGAACGAGTCGAAAAGATTGAAAATTGAAAATTTTGAAATATCCTTTCAAACTATACCAAATATAAACTGCCGATCCGGTCTCGGAAAAAAAAGGCCAGGAAAAGTGGAAAAAAATTGAGTGTGACTGGAGTAAACTCGAGTTTTTTTTATATCTTTCAATATTTTATTAACTTCAATCACTCAATTATTTTGTTTATTGCATACTTTGAACAGGCAGCTGTTCGTTAATTCAATCAATAATAACAATAATAATAATCCATGCTCCATCAGGGTATATAGAAAGACATAATGGGGGCTTCGATTTCCATCTGAGAGAAGTTTATGGTATACTAAGACAAAGAACCAGTGCTACCATATGTTCCACTAGAAATTAAAGCGGTTGTTGAGAACGATAGAGCTCGCATATACTGGAACTATGCTTTTCCAACAACTCGGCAGATCCACGCAATAAAGCCAGATATAGTCCTACTGAACAAAGAGCTCAGAGAATTGTTTGTTGTCGAGTTTTCATCCCCCTGCCGAAAATAATGTGGTGATGAAAGAAGAACAGAAAAGGGAAAAATACAGAGATTTTATGTCTGAACTGAGGACACTTCACCCAGGGCATAAAGTTAGGATGGTCGTACTAATCATAGGTTGTCTAGGCGGAATGAGAGCTAACTATGTGACAGAATTGAAAATTATTCCGGCATGCAAATCTCTGGCCGATATATTGACACGCAGAATGCAGAAATCAGTGTTGCTCGGGTCACTTCGAGTCATCAGGTCCCACGAACTATAGAGGCCATTTGCAGCTCATCTCTTTTGTTAAGGGACGATGTAGGGACGGGATGAAGAACTACTCCAAGGAATGTGTGAGAGGTTTTCTAATGAGTAACCAGTAACATCCGGAGTCTCACACACCCTGAGAATGCGTGCGGGATACTACTCTCAGGGTAGTCTATAAAAGATTTTTCCTCTCACACGAACGTAATTAAAAAAAATAATAATAATAAATTAAGCCTCCATCCACGTGTTTTTCAGATTCTTCTTCTTCGTTATTCATTATTATTCAAATCGACTTTTTATATCTTTCAATATTTTATTTACTTCAATCACTCAATAACTTTGTTCATTGTGCACAAATACAAGTATCACTATAGATATAAATACCTATACATGCATCAACTGTTGCTGGTATACCCTTTTTTTTTTTTTATCGAGGTGAAAACTTCAAAAGCGATACCGGTTGCGAACCCGTCCTGTGTGGGATTCAGTTGATATATATAAATATATATCAACATTGCCTACCCACTAAAAACACCTCTGTTCTTTCGGTTTCCGGGCATAAGCCTACTAAACCTCCAGTCTCACACTTAGATTAGGACTCTCGTGCTGCGGTCAGCACTAGAACCTGTTCCCTTCCTTGTGTCTATATTTCAAGACCCAAGTGTATTCGCGAAACCCACGAAGTGGGCGACATCTAGGTTACATAATTCGAACTTCAAACTGTGGGAAAACAAACTATTGTCCATAAGATAACATGATTGTCTAAATTGGTTCAATTTGCATTTTTTACATTTTTAATTAGTTTAGTGATCCAGAAGATCTAGACGAGACAAATCAAAAAACTACTGCTCCCTCAAGTGCAAATATCAAAAAACTACTGCTCAGTGCTTCAGTGCATATAATTATCCATCTTCATATAGTGTGTCCATTGCATTTTTTTCCAAAAGATCCAAAGCTAGCCAAACAATGGAAAAGAAGTTTTGAAAATTGGCAAGGCCAGTTTACAAAATACATTGTGTGTTTGCAGTGAACACTTCACTATGACGATTTTACACCAGGTATATGGATAATTATGTAATAATTGTAAAAACTAACCCTACTTTTGTTATAGGCACTAGAGGAAAAAAAAACTGAAAAGACTCGGACAAGATGTTATTCCATCTCAAAAAATACCTAAATTGAAATTCCAAACTGTTTCCTCAAGATAAGGCGATCAGAAGAACATGGTAATCAATCACAGGCATACATCTTATAACTATTTTATAAACATCATTGAATATTTAAGGTTACGAGCCTGAATGTGAATGTGATGAAAATGATGAAAGTATTGGAGAGGATGTTATTGAAAGTGAGTTTGGCTTTCTGTGAATATTCCAGGCAAGCCAGTGATGGATCATGATTATCATTTCCAGTACCACAGGAAAGGTTTGAGAGAATGTTATGGGAAACGAGTTTGCTTCAGTGGCTATTCCAGGACAATTCTTCAATGTTGGATCACGATTATCATCTTCCTGTATACAGCCAGTACTAGAATCAGAAAAATCTTTATAGCTACAAAGAACGCAATTGTCAATACACTAGATGCTGTGATTGATGAAGGGATACAAACAGCTTTCCTATATTTTCATTTAGGAGATGGATTAGATTCGGACTATAAAATGAGGTGTTTCACGGGGGTTGATTTAAATACTATAAAGACTCTTGTAGCCTGTAGTAAAAAATATTCTGGATATCAATTCACAAGAACTTCCATATAATCTTCGAATGAGGATAATACTTTGTTCTTATTAAGATAAAAAGCAACCAATCTTTTTCGATGTTTGGCATTTTATTTAATTTAACTGTGTCAACATGTACTAGATATTTCTATTTCAACTTTATCCCTGCTAGCAACAGTTTTAAAACAGTAATAAAATGGCTAGTAAGAGGAAGTGTTAGCAAATATGCCAGTTTGTTTTAGAAAATTTCTAAGTACTAGAGTGTGTTAGATTGTACAGAAGTGCCAGTACAAAAAGAGCAAATGCCTGAGAACCAGGATCAAAAGTTATTCCCATTATAAGGTACTGTGACTCTGAAATTCTTGATAGGAGTCACCCCATCAGGCATGATATCATATGTTCAGTCCTGTCCTGCTTATGGAGGGAGAGCAAGTGCCAAAGGAAATCTTCAATAATGAGAAATTTTATTTCCAAATTGATCCTCATGATGGAGATTATGGTAGATAAGGGTTTTCGATGATTGAGAAAAGAATGTGAAGATCATTATTTGAAACTCATTCGTCCCCGTATCTGGGGAAGAAGAAACAACTATCCAAGGAGCAAGCAAGATCTTACTGCCGAAATCGCTAGAGCTCGAATTCATTGTGGAAGGGCCATTCAGAGACTCAAACTATGGAAAATAGTTTCTTCTAAAATTGAATGGTACTCTGATTCCCATATGGATGATATGATTGTGACAGCAGCTTTAGTAACTTGTCTCCTCCCATTCTGTCCAGTGACGATTTTAATATTTATTTACAGCGTCTTATTGTATTACATGATACCAATTCAAATAATATACTTATATTTCTTAAATGTTCCCAAAAATTCAATGAACTACTTGAGGTATTAAACAAATTATCCAATTTGGAAAGTTTTAAAACAACACTAAAAGAATTTGTAAGTAAATAAATACAGATAAGGAAAATAATTAGGTACTGTAATAAACATAGTAACTAAAACAATTATATACTGTAATACTGTTGTGATGTAGTAATTGTATAATTTATTTATCTGCATGTTATTTTGAAATTGTTATTTTACTACTAAGGGAACATTTAATCAGTGACTGGCCTTCCTTGAAGCGTCATTGGAATCAGTTATTTTAACCATACAGGCAAAATGCAATTGTTAATATATGACCGAACCACCGATCAATCATCGGGCTCTGTGAACAATGAATTGAGATGAAATAATTACTTTCATTGGGCTAATTAACATTTCTGCTCTATGTCATCTACGTTATTTCGGCCTCTAAGTCAAACGTAATGTCTTGATTGATTGACTGACTCAATGGAGTCGACACCTGTTTGTGTTAATAGTTCCATTGTAGTATAAATAATTTAATTTGAGACATTCACCGGTCGAATGTAAATTCTATTTGATTTGAATAAGTTATAAAATAATAACTAGGCGAATGATTTGCTATTACCTAATATAGTCGCTGGTGATGGTTGTTTAATAAGGGACAAGGCTGAGTTTGAAACGGATTGTAAGTCAGCCTTTTTATTGGTTGTTTTCCATTCTGTAATTTATGTACGTTCTCGGTAACTTTTTTACTAAAAGTGAATGTGAGTATATAGGCTGTTTCATTGGTAAAATTCTCAATCTACTTCACGACTTCAGTTTTTGGAAACTAAACTGTGAATCACACAGTGTGTTTTACGTTGGGCAAACATATTTTTTGGGAATATAACGCATTATATCAGTGTGCAATCCAGAAGCCATTTCACAAAACACTCGAAAATTGGGATAATTTTTGCCACATCTGGTAGCGATACTGCTTGCGGAAAAACTCCACAAACCACAAAAAATGATTGAAATGTAATAAACACTACTGTATAGAATGCTTCTTTGATGTGCATAGTGTGCGAATGAAATTATAAAACATTACAAATCACACAGTTTATTTCACTTTGGGCAAACATATATTTTTGGGAATATAACGAATTATTTCAGTGTGCAATCCAGAATCCATTTCACAAAACACTCGAAAATTACGAAAATTTTTGCCACATCTGGTAGAGATACTGCTAGCAGAAAAACTCCACAAACCACAAAAAAATGCTCAAAATATAATAATCACTACTGTATTGACCGCTTCTTTGATGTGCATAGTGTGCGAATGAAAATATAAAACATTACAAATCACACAGTGTATTTTACGTTGGTCAAACATATATTTTTGGGATAATAACGAATTATTTCAGTGTGCAATCCAGAAACCATTTCACAAAACACTCGAAAATTACGAAAATTTTTGCCACATCTGGTAGAGATACTGCTAGCGGAAAAACTTCACGAATCACAAAAAAATGCTCAAAATGTTATAAACACTACTGTATTGACTGCTTCTTTGATGTGTATAGTGTGAGAATGAAATTATAAAACATTACAAATCACACAGTGTATTTCACTTTGGGCAAACATATATTTTTGGGAATATAACGAATTATTTCAGTGTGCAATCCAGAAACCATTTCACAAAACACTCGAAAATTACGAAAATTTTTGCCACATCTGGTAGAGATACTGCTAGCGGAAAAACTTCACAAACCACAAAAAAATGCTCAAAATATAATAAACACTACTGTATTGACTGCTTCTTTGATGTGCATAGTGTGCGAATGAAAATATACAACATTACAAATCACACAGTGTATTTTACGTTGGGCAAACATATATTTTTGGGTATATAACGAATTATTTCAGTGTGCAATCCAGACACCATTTCACAAAACACTCGAAAATTACGAAAATTTTTGCCACATCTAATAGAGATACTGCTAGCAGAAAAACTCCACAAACCACAAAAAAATGCTCAAAATATAATAAACACTACTGTATTGACTGCTTCTTTGATCTGCATAGTGTGCGAATGAAAATATAAAACATTACAACTCACACAGTGTATTTTACGTTGGGCAAACATATATTTTTGGGATAATAACGAATTATTTCAGTGTAAAATCCAGAAACCATTTCACAAAACACTCGAAAATTACGAAAATTTTTGCCACATCTGGTAGAGATACTGCTAGCGGAAAAACTTCACGAATCACAAAAAAATGCTCAAAATGTTATAAACACTACTGTATTGACTGCTTCTTTGATGTGCATAGTGTGCGAATGAAATTATAAAACATTACAAATCACACAGTGTATTTCACTTTGGGCAAACATATATTTTTGGGAATATAACGAATTATTTCAGTGTGCAATCCAGAAACCATTTCACAAAACACTCGAAAATTACGAAAATTTTTGCCACATCTGGTAGAGATATTGCTAGCGGAAAAACTTCACAACCCACAAAAAAATGCTCAAAATATAATAAACACTACTGTATTGACTGCTTATTTGATGTGCATAGTGTGCGAATGAAAATATACAACATTACAAATCACACAGTGTATTTTACGTTGGGCAAACATATATTTTTGGGCATATAACGAATTATTTCAGTGTGCAATCCAGACACCATTTCACAAAACACTCGAAAATTACGAAATTATTTGCCACATCTGGTAGAGATACTGGTAGCGGAAAAACTCCACAGACCACAAAAAAATGCTTAGAATGTAATAAACACTACTGTATAGACTGCTTCTTTGATGTACATAGTGTGCGAATGAAAATATAAAACATTACATATCACACAGTGTATTTTACGTTGGGCTAACATATATTTTTGGGAATATAACGAATTATTTCAGTGTGCAATTCAGAAGCCATTTCACAAAACATTTAACTATTTAAATAATAGTTATTTATGTACCAAGTGCGTTATATAGATTCTAACGCCCATTGGGCGTTAGTAATAGTAACGCACGTGGTGCATACAAGATTTTATTTTTGACGAAAAAATGATTTTATTATAATCAAAAATCGATTTCAAAATCGGTTCATTGCACCTATGCTTCACATTTTCCTTCTCATAGTAGGCATGTCATTTGCTGATATTTTGATGTTTTTGTCATCATATTCAGTGAATGTCATTGCTGCTTTCTTTGTGTAGTTTTATAGAAATAATGGAAATGAAAATGAATTTACCCGAGAATATCATTGAAAATGCAGCCAAAGCTGCGAATAATTCATTGCCGGAGAAATCCAGAGTCGTATACAACAAGGATTATGAAGTATTTAATCAATGGAAGTTGCTTCATTTCTCCTCGTACAATGAGCGGGCGTTATGATCCATAATGCCCGCTCATAACGACTTAGGGCATAATGAGTGTATTTATAGCAACCGTATCTAAGGTAAAATCAACAAATAATATACAAGTGAAAAATAAAATGATTTTTTTAATTTAATTTCTCGTTAACTACAACCTTTTGATTCGATTTCATTGCAAAAGCAGAGAGACTTATGCGACTGACGAAAACGAATCCCGTTCTTTTTCAATAAATAGATATTGTTGCAATACAACACTGATGTCGCCGTTTCTTGAACTTGAGTTTCTACCTTGGTTCAATTTCAATATATCGTCAAGCATTTTCCTCAAATCATACGCTTTATAGAATTGTAAGAATATGAAACTAGGTCGAGTAGAATTTCGCGGTATGCCTACGCTCCATAAAATCCAACTTTAATAAGGTTCCCCTTTAGAAAATACGAGAAATGTTGGTATACGCGGATAGAGAACCTCATATCTCAAGTTTCCCTCGTTCAGTTCGTAGCATTCAAGTTGTGTTGAAATCTTTAAAGGCAATATAAAACATATTATTTTCCTACGATCTTTCTTATGCCATATCGAATCAATGAGGTACAAGACTCCAACCAAGGAAAGGGGTCACTACGAATCCAACTGATTAGAACATGATTAGAAAATAGATCGTCTGAAGAGAGCATCCGTTTCGCTATTTGGCTATTCCAGTGGCGGCTCGTGAGGTTTTGGTTTGAGGAGGCTACAAGAGGTGTTAAAAAATACACCATAGGCGAAAATTGTTAGGATTTCAAGGTCAACCGCCTTATAATTTAAAGAAAATCAAAGTAAAACAAGCACCCTAAGCTATTAATTTGTTTTCACTTTCGAGTGTCTACCTTGAGATCTACAACTCCTATTTACAATATTCACAAAAACTCTTCTCAGCCAATTAGTCAATTCACCTATTCATCAAATTTTTTCTTTCACAAAATAGGTACCTACCTACTTAACGAATTTGTTAACAGCTGGTGAGAGCAAATAAAAAGTTATTATATATTTTTGAAGATTAGCGGGATTCTACGATCTTTAACGTTAGCAAAATGATCTATAATATTCTCATAAATTTTTTTGTCTCTCGCCAAAAGTTTTACCAATTCCTTTTCAATAGACAACAAACTAATATTTTTCAAACGATCCTGGCTCATTAAATTTCGTAAATAAGTTTTAATTCTCTTAAGAGTGGAAAACGAGCGCTCTACGGAAGCCGATGTCACCGGGATAGAAACAATTAGACATAAGAGTTTATAAACTTGGGGTAAATCTTGATTCAAATCATTATCAAAAAGGTATTTAATAGTCCTCACATGATTTTCATTCTGCCCCAAAATTTCATTGTCATTATAAACAACACACAGTTCACTTTTTATGGCCACCTTATGATAAGAGGATTCAACGGGTTGAAACAACGGGCCAGTTCAAATGTACTTCATTTATTCATAGTCAACGTTTCGGCTTTACATTCGAGCCTTCATCAGGACACGGATAACGAGATTGAAAACGAAAATTAACATCTCAGAAAAACAGAAAAACATCTACCATATCGCATTATCCAGTCTAACATTCACACTAAACATACTTAAACTCACATTTAACAATAAGATGAGAGGCATTTCAAAGGCCGAAAATTAGAAAACAAAATACTGAAAAATATACGTATACATCATGTGAGAGAATGAATTGTTAGGTTATTATTTTTTTTTTCTTTTTTTTTCCTTTTTTTTTCCTGTTTTTCTGAGATTTGAATTTTCGTTTTCAATCTCGTTATCCGTGTCCTGATGAAGGCTCGAATGTAAAGCCGAAACGTTGACTATGAATAAATGAAGTACATTTGAACTGGCCCGTTGTTTCAACCCGTTGAATCCTCTTATCATTATATATATATATATATATATATATATATATATATACATACATATATATTTATATTTATATATATATATATATATATATATATATATATATATATATATATATATTTGAAAAAAACTTGGTTCACGGAATGAACCGCGTAAAAGATTTGAAAAATCTCGACGTTTCGGCTCCTTTTGCCGGAGCCATCTTCAGGAGAATTAGAAGGTAAATAATTCAGACTCGGTGCCTCAATCTGCCTACACCCCGAATCGAAGTAGGAGGAATCGGAAACAATACGATTGCGTGGTCTCAACCTGCCAACTCCACTAACCGTACTGCTTCCTGTCAACACTGAAGTCTCAATCTGCCTACGCTTCAGAGTCAACTGACGGGCCGTTCGTCGCGTGGCCGTATTTATAGGGGAGGGGGGTGGGTACTCACGCTCATCAGTGCGGGATGCACTCTGATTGGGTGTGACATGGCACCCGCACTGATGAGCGTGAGTACCCACCCCCCTCCCCTATAAATACGCCCACGCGACCGATCGGCCCGTCAGTTGACTCTGAAGAGTAGGCAGATTGAGACTTCAGAGTTGACAGGAAGCAGTACGGTTAGTGGAGTAGGCAGGTTGAGACCACGCAATCGTATTGTTTCCGATTCCTCCTAATTCGATTCGTGGAGTAGGCAGATTGAGGCCACGAGTCTGAATTATTTACTTCTAATTCTCCTGAGATGGCTCCGCAAAAGGAGCCGAAACGTCGAGATTTTTCAAATCTTTTTACGCGGTTCATTCCGTGAACCAAGTTTTTCAAATACTTCTTCCGACCGCGGAAATCTTTCTGAACAATATATAATATATATATATATATATATATATATATTTATATATATATATATATATATTAGTCCCCATCAGAGCTGTTTTCTGCAGTAGGTACTCCATTTACCTACAGCTCGCCTTCTAGTTTCAGAGTATTAATAAACTCCAATATCTGGGAAGGCTTCAAGGAGGTTATGTCCTCACTCCTACAAGTTTCTTGACCAAAGCATTTCTTTCGTTGGCTTGCAATGGCGAGGCATTCTGTAACCAGGTGAATAGGAGTTTCCTCCTCCTCCCCACAGAATCTACACTCGTCAGTTTCTGATAAACCTATTCTCATCAGATGCTTCCTGAGGCGACAGTGTCCTGTAAGGAAGCCAGTGAGGAGGTGTAGTTTATTCTTACTGAGATCCAGATATCCTTTAGATCTTGCAATTGTAAAGTTCCGGAGGATCCATTCCTGGAAGGTTCCGCCAGAGAGTTTCTCTTTCGGTTTCCTCCTTCTCCCGAAACTCTCTCTTATAGGTGTATTTTCCTATAGTCTGATTCTTACTATTAGTGATAATAAAATGCAATTTGTGACAAAATTGCCTATTTGCTTGAATTTAAGAATCATTAATATAAATATTAAAAGTACAATTATTTATATTTGAGAAATTAACAACTTATTTATTCAATTCTACAATTCATCTAAACTCTTATGACTCTCCATCTGCATTGCTGAATTATATTGAGGAGAAACTAATTCATGCTTGTGAAAAATACTTTTTGATGTTTTTAACTTATTGACTACTTTACTCGGTATATCCTCCAACCATACTAGTTAATTGCAGAAATAGTTTTACTAAATTCATATGGCTTTCAAGTTACTCGCTCGCTTGGTTTGCTCAAACTTCACGTTCAGTAGAACTTTGCTTTCCTGAACTTGTGTATTTTATTCAATTATTTCTCCTCGATTAACTTCTTATACTTGGAGTGTATGTGGAGAAGCTCAAATTCTCAAGAACGCATTTCAACATGAAAATTGCGACGAAGAAAGAGATCTTTCGAAACACCTAGTGCAACTAACATCATCTCTACCCACGAACCAAATTTGAAATTCAAAACCTCATGCCTGAAATCTCTACATAAAAATGGCACCGATTATGCAAAATAGTTGAAACCACTACATTTCACTTCCCTAACATCAATCACGTAAGAATTTCAATCATATAGCTCAATCTGGAAGAGCTGTGGAGTTAAGCAAATACTCAAATATCACGAAAAAAAAACAAGAAATATCTACATGAATAGTCGTGGGAGAAAAAAGTTCTTACTGCCAAACGGCACTTAGCACTTAGCTTCAGCTGAATCTACCTACAAATATACAATCCTTCAACTCAAGTTGGAGGATGTTTGGGAGTGCAAAGTTACCGAAAACAGGTTTTTTTTAGCTCCATGGACTCCTGAAAAAGTCCTTATGGGCTCAGGTCCAAGGTTTAAAGTTGCCAAAATTTCGACTGAATTTACCCAAATTTTGATAGTTTTGTAATAAAAAATATCCCAGACAACCAGTTTTAGCACCTTTAGTCTGATGCGGGTAGCTGGAGATGTGCTAATGTTATGGGGGAAAAAAATTGTGCCAGTTAGTCGAGGGAAATACGACCAAAATCGAAAAATAACAGTAAATATAGATGTATATATTATATATTTTAATTATGTTTGCCTACGTTGCATAGTTACTTTCTTGTATTCCTCTGGCCTATTACATTAGAAAAATGACTTTATTGAATTGTTAACGTTTCATGTGAATTCATGGCTTTCTGTAAACTCATGAATTCACATGGCTAAGCGTTAACAATGCAATAGAGTAATTTTTCTAATTGAATTAGAAATATAAGGATAGCTATTTCTCATATATATATATATATATATATATATATATATATATATATATATATATATATATATATATATATATATATATATATATATATATATATATATATATATATATATATATATATATATATATATATATATATATATATATATATATATATATAAATATACAGGGTGACCCAGAGCTACGTAATCGGTCCATAACTTTTTTGTCATTGAAGATATCGATATGAAATTTTTAGAGAAAATATTATCTGACTGAGTCTATTTTTCAAAATTATTTTGAAGAAAATTGCACTTAAGGTTTTGCCGGAAGTGATATCAACTTTGTTATTTCAAATGGAATACCCTGTATATTTTTTTATTTTCGAATTTCTAATGTAGTTTAAAATAAAATTGTCATAACATTATTTATACCTAAATTGAACAGTTTTCGAGTTATTAATTATTTTCGTAAAATTTTGACAGTTGCGTCTTCAACGAAAATAAGCTATAACTTCTTTGTTAGTAGGTCTATTAGTATGCGGTTTAGATTTTTGTAACTTTGAAACATTATTTTATTCATTTCATGTCAAAATTTTCCATATTTCTTACTTATTACTTGATAAAATCTAGGGTGAAGTTGGCAAATTTCAAACGTTAATAACTTTCTTATTTCTAATAGAATGCTATGTATATTTTTGCATTATTAAATTTGCTATTCAATTACCTTTCGATTTGTATAACCATTCCCTATACCTAAAGTTAATAATAACAAAGATATTCCACAATTTTGTAATAATTTATATATCAATACACCTGAGAAATCGTCTAGCGTGTGATTTTGACGTATCCATGGATACCAATTAAGATAATTGTTTAAATTAGGTTTGTAGCACCTGATGCTGATATCCGAAAATATATTGAAAAAATAGTAATTCTAAGACGTTAATATTCAATAATTATTGTTGTTTATAAACAACATATGTTTGTAGTAGACTGATGTCAAATTGCAATGTCAAGTTTGACATTATCATTTTGGTCAGGAGGAGTACATTCGCATGATCCAACAGTTACTCCAAATTATACATTTCAATGTTATACAGAAAGAAATCAATGCTTATTAATAACAGAATCACAAAACGTAGTTGAATCAGAATCAGAATATTTTTGATGATAAATTCTACTAGCTAGCAGAACATTTCGATCCGCTTCTCCAATACAGTAAACCATATTTATCATTTCTTGTCGCGTAAAATCCATTTTATTAACTGAAAAAATACCAGAAAAGGTGACACAATTAGATTTTAAATAATTTTTATTATTGCTATCTATGGATACGTCAAAATCACACGCTAGACGATTTCTCAGGTGTATTGATATATAAATTATTACAAATTTGTGAAATATCTTTGTTATTATTAACTTTAGGTATAGAGAATGGTTATACAAATCGAAAGGTAATTGAATAGCACATTTAAAAATGCAAAAATATACATAGCATTTCATTAGGAATAAGAAAGTTATTAACGTTTGAAATTTGCCAAATTCCCCCTAGATTTTATCAAGTACTAAGTTAGAAATATAGAAAATTTTGAGAAGGAATGAATAAAATACTGTTTCAAGGTTACAAAAATCCAAACCGCATACCAATAGACCTATTAACAAAGAAGTTATAGCCTATTTTCTTTGAAGACGCAACTGTCAAATTTTTACGAAAAAAATTAATAACTCGAAAACTGTTAATTTTAGGTATAACGAATGTTATGACAATTTTATTATAAATTACATAAGAAATTTGAAAATCAAAAATAATACAGGGTATTCCATTTGAAATAACAAAGTTGATATCACTTCCGGCAAAACCGGAAGTGCAATTTTCTTCAAAATAAATTTGAGAAATAGACTTGGTCAGGTAATATTTGCTCTGAAAATTTCATATCGATATCTTCAAGGACAAAAAAGTTATGGACCGATTACGTAGCTCTGGGTCACCCTGTATATATATAACAACAAAGAAATTAGTCGCGGGGAAATATTAAACAAGTGGAGCAGAATTCATATAAGCGGGCTATACCGATAATTCTGCTCTACTTGTTATATATATGTCACCGGAAGATAATAAGATTCGTAAGTTTATAAATTTCCTAGGAAGTTTGTAAACCTTCGTAGGATTCCAAACGAGAGATAAATTGTATTATTTTACGCCCACATTTTCGCAAATTTATCAATTTACGACGTCTAATGGTAAATTTATAAACTAACGGATATCCGTTCGTAAGATTCTAAACGGTTCGACCAATCATAGAAGAGCTTTTAATTTTACGATTCTTTAAAATGCGTCAAATAACACACTGCTCTCTGATTGGTCGATGTTAACAGTCTATAATTTTGAAGACATTTTCAATTTTTTCCTCAGTTCATTCCGAACTATTTTGGTCATGGCCACTATAAAACTTTAGTAGCTCTGTGGTAAATTTCACTTTGTTAACAAATTTTCTGGCATTTACCGCACTATCTTCACCATTTTGACTGTCCGCAGCTTCTAGGTCGCTCATTATGGTTCTAGTTTAGAAACCTTAGTAAAATAAAACTATTTTCACAGTGACAACAATAAAAACTTTACAAAAACGCACGAGCAACAGGTTTGTTTATGTGCCGAGGCGGTGGAGAGGAAGGAGATGGAACACGTGACTTATTCGACCAATCAGAGCGCACATGGCGTTTGGTTATTGCTTACTGACTATTTTACGCGTGAGTTCGGTAAGTTTATCCATTTGCGAAAATGTGGGCGTAAAATAATACAATTTATCTCTCGTTCAGAATCCTACGAAGGTTTATAAATTTCCTAGGAAATTTATAAACTTGCGGTTCTTGTTATTTTCCGGTGATATATATATATATATATATATATATATATATATATATATATAGTTATATATATATATATATATATATATGTATATATATATATATATATATATATATATATTATATATATATATACTAGCGACCCATCCCGAACTTTGCACGGATAATTTCATTTTACTGGCTGGAGAACACCTACAGACGCGTGCGATATAGGCACACGGCACCGGCACACCCCGCTCCCGCTGCCAACCACTATGCCTCTGCTTTTCAAATCTCTGATATCTTCTAAGGTATCTATTTTAATGAAATGCTGTTAAGGGCAGTTCTGATCTACATGAAATGTATATATATATATATATATATATATATATATATATATATATATATATATATATATATATATATATATATATATATATATATATATATTATATATATATATATATAATATATATATATATATATATATATATATTTTATATATATATATATATATATATATATATATATATATATATATATATATATATATATATATATATATATATATATACATATATCCAACAGTTGTATTCCGCCTTATTATTGGTCGACTGAAAATAATTCTCCAATATTTCAATGAGAATTGAGGTAAAATTAATTGATTTCTATATTTTCAGATCATGGGTGTCATATTGACGAAGCTAGTTTCGATTACCAGGAAATAAGGTGAGTCACAAAATAGGCCGTTCATTTGCCATTAGTGTTATCTGTAATAGAAGAGGTTTTAACTGTATTTACGCGATAGTTTTTGCATAATTTCTCGATAAAGTCGCCCAGTAAATCCCGAGTAAAAGTTTGTGGTTGATATTTCCATAACGGTCGTCGGTGATTGAATTCAATAACTTATTTCATCAGAACTACATATTATAACTGCTTTCACACACGATTTGCCTTTTAAGTCACAGAGTATAAGATAGAGGTTAATATAATACGGAATCTCTGATAATTTACTATTCGCTGCATTTCAATTGAAACTTGTGTTTACATTTTTTCCTCGTGTCATGAACAGCTAATTTCAAAACTGTATTCGAGGAGGAAAAACAAATTATAATTCTTGCGTACGGAATCCAGGTGCAGAAAGCTGAAGAAGATCAGAACGTCGGTAATTCTACTTAACTTTTAAAAATTTCCCCTCATTTTGGGAAGTGTATAAGAAAATATATTCGTACATATGATTTTGCAAAGGCCTTTGATTGTGTTAACCGTGCAATTTTAGTACGAAAACTTCAGTTTTATGGCATACGTGGGTCTCCTTTAGAATGGTTTAAATCTTACCTTACTAACAGGCAACAAATAGTACGAGCAAATGGTAAGAATTCAATAAATGTACCAATAGACAGTAGGGTACCTCAGGGCTCGGTTTTAGGTCCAATTCTCTTTCTTCTTTTCATCAACAATATTGTGGTAGAATTACTTTGTTTGCTGATGACACCAGTGTAACTTGGAGTAACTCTGATATACAAGCCTTACAGTCAATCATAAGTAATGATTTAATGGCTATTAAGGCCTGGTCTGATTCAAATGGACTTTGTTTCAGCACAGATAAAACTGTAGTAATGTCTTACAGAGGAACCCCACAACCTGTTACCCTAAACAATAACACAATTCAAACAGTGAACTCAGTGAAGTTTTTAGGTCTTTATATTGATGAGTCGCTCAAATGGTCTACTCATATAGACATATTAACAAAAAAATCAATTTTTTCAAATTTCAATTTCTGCTGCGTTATCGACATACTTTTCTTTATTCGAATCTCACCTTCGTTATGGTTTGCCATATTGGGGTTCATGCAGCCTCTTCCACTTTGAGTCTGTTTTCAGATTGCAAAAAGGAGCAGTTCGTTATATGTTTCATCTGAGCAGAAGGAAACATTGCGAATTCTACTTTAAAAAATTCAAAATTCTGACTCTTCCTGCACTATTCATATTCGAATCCGTCTGTTTGGTTCGCAAACACATTCATAACTTTTCAGAAAGACCAAATCATAGATATCCCACAAGAAATTCAGATACCAATATTTATTCAATGACGCCCACCTCCGTCTTAACAAAAAACTCCTTTACCTGCAATGTCATCTACCATTGGAACTAAAATTTTTGAGTACGTACAAAAAGTTCCGAAGTTTGACTAAGGTTTTTTTTTTGGAGAGACCATTTTACTCAGTAGCAGAATTTTATTCTGTAACTGAATTTCACAATGTACCATAGGCCCTTGAGATCCACATTTAGTAGCAACATATATTAATGTTTTTTTTTTGTAATATACAAAATTTTATTTCTGTATAGTAAGTTTAATTGACAAATATGTTGATTCTTAACATATGTTTATACATAATTGACTAATAAATGTTTTTCTATTTTGTTCTTCTATTTTAATAGATTCTTGTTTTGTTCAAATATTGAAAGTGTGTTTTGTTTGATTAGACATCATTAAAGTTATTGTTAAATTTTATTTTTAATTTTTTATAAGTGGTTTGTTGACAAAATTTTGTAATTTTATAGGACAGTACAGCTATTTCTCTCTCTCTCTCTGTTTGAAGAATGCGAATAATTTGATGTGGTCTTTCAGATCAATTTAACCCCCGGGTCATTGTATTCCTTGTTCTCAAGACTGTACTCTGAAGAGGTTTATTCCTCTTATAGTAAATGCTTTCCTTTTTACCCCGATGGTTGGAAATACCAAAAAGTTTTGTCTACTTACAAATGCGATATTTCCAATTTTCATTTATTTGTACCGCCAATTGGTTCATTGTTGTTTATGATTAAAGAGAAGATTTTGCTTATAAACTATATTTTTCATATTAAAACAATGGTTAAAAATAACAATTTACACTTTTATTATAAGAAATAACGCATTACGCACGTTTCGGTGGAACTTCACCTTCTTAAGATGCTAATGGCAAACTAACTATGATTTTCTGTTATATCGAAAACAAGAAATGACAAATTATGTAGAAGGGGTAAATACAAAGATGGTTACAAATAATTATTAGAAAAGGAAAAACCAATTCTGAACTGCTAGTCAGGTAGTTCGGTAATTTTGAAAAGATTAAGAAGGGGGCTGAAGTATGATCGATTTGGCTATTCAATAGGGAGACGGAATGCTTGCTATTATTTATCTTAATGATTTCTAAAAAATTAAGTTTAATTCCTTTACTTTCAGTATTTAATATTTTAAAATCGAAATTGAATGTGTGATTTTCTTTGATTAAATGGTTTGCATAATGTGAATCCGACTTCTGATTAACAAAGCTACGTTTGTGTTCTGAAATTCTAGTTTGAAAACTTCTGAAAGTTCTACCAATGCAAAACTTATCACAATTGCCACAATTGATTTTATAAACTCCCGATTTATTATCTTTATGAACTTTGGATTTATTATTTTTTATATGATTTCCTAAATTATTACCGGTACGATAAGCAATGTTAATGTTGTGCTTAGATAAGTGAGATTTAAGTTTTTTACTTGAATTTCCGATGAAAGTGAGGCTGTTGTATTTGATATTATTTTTAGTAAGGGGGTACACCTGGTTAATCTCATTTTTGAAAAACTTTTTATCTATCATATTGTCTATAATATTTGGATCATAAGTATTTTTTACGTCAATTTGTTTTAATTCTATTTTCTCGATGTTAAAATTGCATTTGAAAGTGGAAATGTTTTACTAAACGATGTACCATACTATTGAAAAGCTGCCATTTTTGTGTTGGAAAGGATGTAGGGAAGTACTATGTTGACGCTATCAGTGTGCGATGGTTTGCGAAAAAAATTGAAAAATTATGTTTGTTACCTACTTTTGTTATTTTCAAAATCCAAATAGTTAATTGAGTTATCTTTTTCCATCTCTAAAGTGAATTTTATACTAAGGTGTAAAGTGTTAATGAATGTTTGAAAGCAGTCTAGTTGTCTAAGAGTACCAGTGAAACAACAAATAATATCATCCACATATCTAAACCAATAAACGAATTGTCGACTAACAGGATGATTATGAATTAACTGTTCCAAATTATCCATGAATACTTCAGCCAACAAAGGGCTCAGCGGGTTTCCCATAATTAAGCCTTCAGTACTGCTGTAAATCTTATCATTGAAACTAAAATAATTCTGTTCCAGGCATAATTCCAAAAGTGACAATATATCTGATTTTATGAGAGGATTAACAAGATTGCTATTAATTAAGTAACTTTTCTATTAGGGTTAAAGGTACCTTGGGTGGTATACTTGGAAAAAGATTAACTACATCCCAGGACATAAATTTAGAATTAAGTGGCAATTGAATATTTTCAATTTTATTGACTAAATCGTAAGAGTTTTTGATTGAGAATTTAGGCCGAAATTTACAATAATTTTGAATTATTTCTATTAGAAACTACGACAAAAACACTGAAGGTGCTGTAGTGAATGACACTACGGGTCTGATTGGATAGCCTGCTTTGTGTAATTTAATTAAAGAGTAAAGTTGTGGTACCAAAGGATTTGAAACAATGAGTTTATACTTGTCTTTATTTTGTATAAGGATGTTAATGTTATCGATAGCTAATTTAAAATTTTTCTGAAATTTACTGGTTGGATCATGTTTTAGTAACTTATAATTACCGGAGTTCAAAAAATCTAAAGTTTTACGTAAATAATCACACTTATTCAAAGCGATAACTGTATTACCTTTGTCAGCTTTGGTGAAAATGATATCATTAGAGAGTGTTTTTTGTTTGATTGATTTTACAATGGACATTTCTGATAAATTGGCGTTGTATTTGTTATACTCATTTTTAATAATATTAGAAGCTAGGTGTTTTACAAGTGGATTATCAGGCAAATTTCTAACAGCTATTTCAGTATCTACGCCGAGTTGTTCGAAGTGACGTGTTGAATGAGGTGGTTGTATATTGTGTTTGAAACCTTTTTGCAATAAATTCACTTCCTTACTATCGAAATTAGTATTGGATAAATTAGTGAATTTTTTGAAAAACTGATGTTGCGAAAATTTAGTTGGTTTTTTCCTTTTTTCTGATACCGGTTTGCTACCACGAAGGTACATCTATAATATTTATATCAAGGTAATCCATTCTGAACTGCTTTGTAGGTTGCATAATGTAGAATTTGATTTGTTTGATTCACAAACTCGATTTTCAGTTAACAATATTATTCATAAAAAATTCACCAAACAGCAAGTAAAAATCAATTGTGGCAATTGTGATAAGTTTTGCATTGGTAGAACTTTCAGAAGTTTTCAAACTAGAATTTCAGAACACAAACGTAGCTTTGTTAATCAGAAGTCGGATTCACATTATGCAAACCATTTAATCAAAGAAAATCACACATTCAATTTCGATTTTAAAATATTAAATACTGAAAGTAAAGGAATTAAACTTAATTTTTTAGAATCATTACAGATAAATAAATACAAGCATTCCGGTCTCCTATTGAATAGCCAAATCGATCATACTTCAAGCCCCCTTCTTAATCTTTTCAAAATTACCGAACTACCTGACTAGCAGTTCAGAATTGGTTTTTCCTTTTCTAATAATTATTTGTAACCATCTTTGTATTTACCCCTTCTACATAATTTGTCATTTCTTGTTTTCGATATAACAGAAAATCATAGTTAGTTTGCCATTAGCATCTGAAGAAGGTGAAGTTCCACCGAAACGTGCGTCATGCGTTATTTCTTATAATAAAAGTGTAAATTGTTATTTTCAACCATTGTTTTAATATGTTTATTAATTTACACCAAGTATCGGCCCAATCAATCCAAAACTATATTTTTCAACTGAAAATTCTATCCTTCCTTGCAAGTTAAAGCTGGTTACTGAGCAGTTGTTTTTTCTTCAGGTGGAAGCAACGCAAATAGAAAATGGAAGGAATTACCAAGTTTCGACTTGGTTAAATGTGATATCTATATGATATATGTAAGGATTTTGTTTAACGTTTTTTGATAATTTTATATAATTACAATGTCTGAACATGTTTCAGTTAAATTACCCATTTTCAAGACTTTTTATGTCTTGAAAATGACAATTGAAATAAAAGAAATGTTTATTTCAATTGTCTTTTTCTATGTGAAAAATTTCAACTCATCTTCACGTTAATAGTCATATACAGACACTAAAAATGGTATTTGGAAGTTCTTAAGTAGGTACTGCTATAAAAATCTACTCGAGAACATGAATTTGTTCTCTCATCTTCCCAATTGAAAATATCGTTGCGCCATTTCGCATTAGGCACTGTCTTTTTCTATTCATATAGAAATTTTACTTGTTTTTCCATTTTGTGAAAGGCATACGTAATATTTTTGCAGCAAATTTGTCTAGCATTTCTCTGGAAGTGTATAAGATGGTTCTCCTTCAACTTAGCTTTGCAAAATCTTAGCTACTAATAACACGAATTCTAGAGGTTGGACTGGATTCTCTCGAGTAACAAATAGAAGACAAATCAAATAGATGATTTCAAGTTGTTGTCATTTCAGAATGAAACTTTCGCACGCAACTGATTTTGGTCTAACTTTTATAGCTCCTAGGAGACTGATAGGTTGAAAGCAATAAAAAAGCTGATTAAAATGCTAGAAGAGGTGCAAAAACACAATGCGTTGGTCCATAACCCACACTTAGAATAAGCTTCAGGGGACAAGTGCAAAAGTGGACCAAAACAAGCAAATATGTACCATGCGAAAGGATACGCCTGTAGCAAACGATAATATATCGGAGAACCATTAAAAATTGAACTATAACAGGACTATAACAGGTCTCACTGGACGTAATCCTATGAGAGCACACCTGAATAAGATGAGGTTGTGCAATGGAGACCTTGCATGCAGACAATACACCTAAGTCTTGCTGCTGGACTGTGGGCCATATCAGACCATGAGACAAGCACTAATCGACAGCCGAAGATGCAGCCTCAGTACTACAACAGTCATCTTGTGAAAATCCCATATAAATTTATACAGGGTACGAAATTGACGAATTGGGTGTACTCGTAAGGTAACAACAAGCCCAAGAGGCTTAAGTGCAGCTAAAACACAGGACAGCCCCAAAACAAAAAAAACTGTGTTTGACGTACTTTGTGTTATATATTATTATATTTTCATATAATTACTTTCACTATTTCCATAACTTTTCCAATTAGAGTGGAAATTCTAAATACTTCATATTGCACTTTTACGCTCACTCTATTATAGCTGCATCCGATTTGTAGCTACGTTGTTATCTGCAAGTCGACAGTCCTATAGTCCTATTTAAATCCAACTGATACATGTATTCATCATGATTGAAAAAACAGAAATCTCTGCTACCACAGAAAACCCAGGTGGCGTATACGCATCCTAGCAGCCCCCACATCGCAACGCCGTTGTGAAGGGGTTATCAGCACCCCAAAAACGTACAGTAATACATTATGTGGGTTAATATTTAAATTTACGTGGAAGGTTCAACGACCGATCGAACAATCGAGAGTTATTATCCACCCTGTTTCATATATCCCGCCCCTCTCTCTCTCTCTCTCTCTCTCACTCTGTCGCTTGATTTAATGCAAATCCGTTCTCGCATAATGGATCGGAGGCTTCGTTAATTAATCATTTTTTTTTCACAAACCCCTATCGAGTACTTCATCGAAATAATTTCGTAAATCTGACGCTATTTGCAGCTATCGTTGATTGCTTAGGCGCAGTCCGCGTAGTTTATTGGATAGGGAAATGAAAGTAGAGTGTTGCCAGTGAATTATTAATCGATTCGGCGCTGTAACAAACGGCTTCAGGTGGTCACACACGTAGCTGCACACTTGACGGGCATGCATGATCAATCTTTTCGTACGAACACGGTAAATTTCCGTTCGACGCAGCAAGATAGAAGTATGCTTGAACCAGCTCGAGTATGCGACTATATCGAGCTCAAAAGATAATCCACTTGCTTTGGCTGCTTTTGGACTTGTGCACTAGAGGAAAATACGTGATATGTGAAAAACCCATTTCAATTTCAATTTACTGAGTGAATTCATGATTTATGAGCGCGATTGGCAAATCTCACGATGTTTGAAATAACTCATGTCATCTTTCAGGAAACTCTTCATCTCAGAAAGAGTGAAACAATTGGTTGTACCACAGTGAAGACTCAAGTTTTTCATCTTTATCATTGCCAAAGCGACAAGACGAGAGAACTTAAATATATTTAAAAAATGAAAAATCGTATACTCTATTCTTCTTTATCCTATCTTGTTACTGTGATTATTCAATTTACCCAAGACACGGTTGAATTTGTTATGCTCGAGTGAACTCTACCAGTAATGCTCGTTTGATTTTTTTCAGATCTCTAAACATGATGACAGAGCTTCATTTACGAATCGTTTGTAGACGTGAACTTAATGTTTGTTTGTACATGTTTGGCCAAATTGATTGGACACTTTTAAAGGGAACATTCTGTTTTCAAACTAGTTATATGAAAACTGATGCCCTGTGTCTGAGGCTCAGTTTTTAGGATAAACTTAATAATGAAAACCGCATATCGATATCTCATCATTTCTGAGTCATAACATGTGGCTGTAACTTTTTTCCTATCAAAAATTCTTCGTTTCTATGAAAACATTTCCAAAGCACTTTTTCACAAAGAATTCAATGGTTTACGTAATTTTTCAATCTTTTCTTTGAATGAGGAAACGCCTCATATTTCAATAGAACTTGAAATAACCATTTCAAAAATGTAGCACACTTGATGTTTTGCTAGAGTCACTTTTGAAATGCAGAGCTTTGTGTTTTTTCTTGTAGACTTTGAAACGCATACTTTGAACAAGTATGCTTTGGACGACGCGGCAATAGAACATAAATCAGGTGTTCACTAGTAGCTATCAATTGTTAAGAAAGGTATTCACAGCAGTTATAACTCAAACTCATAGTTTCAATAAAAATGGTAACAATTTATACTATATTTATTACTAATAAATAAAACTTGGATGATAATAATAAAGAACAACCAAAAACAAAATATTTCTTCAGACAGCTGGTAGACATTTCGAAATGTCTACCAGCTTCTCTTACACACAGGAGGCACCTTTTTTTGAACGATTCTTGGCTAATTAATTAGTTCAGTGGATGTTAGAGAAACAAGAATTTGCATCGGCGATTTGAAAATGAGATTTTTCAACCTTCCGCAGAGAGAAACTTTTCGAAAATTCACATTTTCGAAAAACATACTATAACTCGGAAACCATGATAGATATCTATATGTGGTTTTCACCATTGAGTTTTTCATAAGGATTGAGCCACTGTCACAGGCATCAGTGTTCATATATCCATTTGAAAACAGAACTTTTCCTTCAAAATCGTCCAATTTGGCTAACAATGTACAAGCCGACGCTTGCTTGGTTCAAACATTACATTTCTCTGTCGTATGCTTATATGATTCAATTTTAATCAGTGATCAATCAAATTGTTCAATTGAAACGTTTACGTGAAATTACCCTACCTACAGGCATGAAAGTCTACTTGTATAGAAAGATTGATCATACATGTTTTTCAAATTTGTAACTACGTGTGTCCCCATCTTTACCGCACAAACTTTCTAGAGTCCTATGGGAAGAAAATAGACGTAATGAACGTTCGTGAAATTCAAGAAATCGCCGCCTGCTATTAAAATATAAGTAAACTTATGTAAATACCAATAAAATCACTATTTGCTTTTCTAATTAAATGAGCATATACGCCGAACCGACTTTGTTCTACGTCAATCATCACCTTCCAGGGTTAGCATTGAGAACATAAATTTTTATTATCTTCTTGTAGATATATATATATATATATATATATATATATATATATATATTATATAAATCTATGTTTGTATAATATGTATGTATGAGATCGCTAAACTCCAAAACCGTTTGACCGATCATCGCCAATCTTCTCATATAATAAGTGTTTTTCATGGAGAAGGTTTTCGCGTGGAAGAATTATGAAATTGGCTATGTAGTTTCTATAGAAATAAATTTTGTAGTAAGACTGGTCTCGCGTATTAGTCAATTTGTATTAAAAAAAAATTATTTATATATATTTTCAATATTTTTCTTATTAACAATGGAAAATTTATTTTCCTTCTAACTAGACTGAGCGACAGCAACGCTTGGCCGAGTAGTATAATAATATGAAATTAACAAAGTACTTGAATGAAAAAATTGATAATATACTGACTAAAACTTCTATTTATATGTTTGATATCGATTAATTTCGAATCTATTTCTGAGGACTTCTGGCACATCTAAGCTCTCGGTTGTGGGACTTGGTGAGACGAGTTAAGTGAATGCGACGGAAATTGCAACATGAACTAGTTAGCTAGGTATATTTGGAACCAAAAGCGGTAGATGAAGAAAAACAATATTCAATAAAATCAAGAAGAAACTTACAGATTAACACTTACAACAAACATAAATCAATCTATATATATATATATATATATATATATATATATATATATATATATATATATATATATATATATATATATATATATATATATATATATATATATATCAGAGAAAGATTCCGGGGTTCAATCCGATTTCGGAAGTTTTGTTGGCGCTGAGAAGCACCGTTTGTTTCACGACGTTTCGCCAAAATCTCATTTGGCATTTTCAAGTGCTGCTGTACGTCTGGTTTTTCTGGGATTGAACCCCGGAATCTTTCTCTGATTCATTCCACCATCTGAGAAAACATACGATATAACATATATATATATATATATATATATATATATATATATATATATATATATATATATATATATATATATATATATATTCCATCTTTAGAATCATACCAATATTTTTTGCAGTCCTCTGTGAGGGCGCAATAAATGCTTACCATCACTGTTCGGCTTCTCTTTTATTGGAAAAATTATTGCACTATCATAAAATAAATTCCTGAGTGAAAATATGAAAATAATTATTGAACTGTGATCTTGAAATATTCGTGAAACAAGTACCTACCTAGCAATCCTTAAACGGCGGACTGAAAAAATATATTTATTATAGGGACTTCGGAACTAACTTTGACAAACTTTCTCTTCGAGGTTAATAAAATTAATGAAAACAAAACCCCGCTTTCTTGTTTATATAGACTTTGTTCGAGAATCGCCTGAGACATCGAGTTATTAGACACACGGGACCCCCCGAAATACTCTTAAAGGACTTTTCAGGATTCCTCATATAGTAAAATATAAAAGAAATGTTGGAACTGTGAAATCGGGGAAGAAATCGGAAGATTCCTATTCTTTAAAATCGTGAGAAAATCCTTGCGTATCGGTGTTTCGGTAGGGCAGACTTATCGGAAAAATTACCAAAAAATCTGTAGGTTCGAGACAACTGGCGAATCAGGAAAAAAAGACATATCTTCTCTGGCACGGAAAAAAAGGAAACACACGTGTTTCATTCCTCCCTGAAGTATGTGTCAAGGAGGCGGGCAGCTTGAGTTTGGGATTAACTCCTTCAGCCAGATCAGAGGATACACTTGTATGTACAAGTGCATTAAGGATAGGTGAGACGGGATATTTATGGAACATAGGAAGTGTTTGTAGCGTTCAGAGGATTAATACTGGCCCAGCATTTGCCTTGTAAGTATGCAAGCAGTGACTTACATTACCATGAGGAAACCTCTGAAAAAACTCATGGAAGACCAGTCGGCCCCTGGGTTTGAACCCGAGACCTCCCATAGCCAGCGTATTTAAGTACTCGACTAACTAGCTTGGTCTCTGGCACGGCGAACACCAACATTTTTATAACGTTCGAAAAAGGGTAGAGAAGTAGAGACAGAAAAACGATAGAAAGAAACTGCGGTGAATCGTTTGTTCAGCTTACCTTATATTAGTCTTGAAAACCACGACGCTTTTCTAAATGGATTATTTATACTTAATACAATATTAAATACTAATATGTGAAATCACTAATCAATACTCGACACTAATATAGATTAGAAGTCACACATTATTGTCGACTACTGTAAGACTAGTTGTTGCTCAATTCTTTTTCTGTCATTTATCTAATAATGCATAAGCTCAAAACCCCAAAAGATTCCAAGCAACATTTTTCTAATGATATCGTTGAAAGAATTAAATAATAATTGATTCAAATTAATTTTTCACCATACACAAAAGCTGTGTTATATCGAATTGTGTAATGGTGACCTTTGATAGCGGAATTTTTAAAAACCAATAATTTCTGTTTGTGTATGTACGGGTAGATGCCCTGAAGCTAGATTGCAATCAATTTTGCTCTATTTCAGTTGCTGTTATCAATTTGAATTTAAAATAACACGAAAGATACGATCACAGGACATACTCGCTGATTGAAATATGGTTGTTTTGAATAAACTAGAAATTCTTCCTTATTTTTATTATATATTTGCGAATATATTGCAATAAACAAGAGATTCAATCTCACTTTTCGAATAATTTCAAACCGAACATATTTAGCAATATGTAACTAATTGATAGTGAAATGGTATTCTGATTTAACTTGATTGTAAAAATTGCATTTATTACCATTCATTTAAAAATGTTCATACCTAACCGATATACTAAACTAGTACTAATATTGAAGTGGCATTTACTTGGTGAAAGTTAATATTCATAACTTTATAAAGAAATAAAAATCTAACTTTTCACAGGTTGAAATAAAAATCTATTGAGTAAACGCGTTTCGTCATAACATTGACTTAATGTGTGCAACAAACACGAATTTTCTATTTTTCATAAAACATCTTATACAGATATTACAATTCATAACACATCACTCGCCCTTTTTCACATAAAATAGGCGTTTATCATAGTATGATTCATAGGCTTTTCAAAATTTCGTTGTCCGAAGCTAATTTTCGAAAGGAATTGCATATAATTAAACAAATGGCAGTAAATAATGGTTATTCATTAATTGATTGAATATGATTGACAGCCTCATTCAGAGGAAAAAATACAAAATGGCAATTTCAGAAGTGTACCCACTTATATCCGAGAAAAGTAGAGTATTTAACAGTTTAACATACTTGGGCAAACCTTCCGAAAACCTGAAATTGTTTTTTCGTAAAAAAAATTTCATATAAAACCAACAATAGTATTGGAAAATTGATTAAAAACAACAAATCAAAAATTCATAGAGATGAACGTACTGATGTTTATAGACTCGACTGTAACGAACGATTGTGAAAAATTCTATATAGGACGTACAATTAGAAATTTCAGAACTCGAATACACGAACACCAACGTAGCTATATTAAGCAGAAAACAGACTCTAATTATGCGTGCCATCTTATTCAAGAAAACCATACCTTAAATCACAATTATAATATATTACAATTAGAAAAAATTCCGGAAACCTAGTTAACGACCAGATTGAAGTAAACCCTTCTCCTCTCCTTAATCTATTCAATGTAGCTACCAATAACTCTGAATGAATTGCTTATTGTTATTTAGTTTCTCTAGGAACCCCTCTGTTATATTAAATGTTCGTATAAATAGATTGTTTTGTAATACCATAGTTTAGTACGAGATGAAGTCAATGTTATGACGTTTACTCAACAGATTTTTATTCCAAACTGTGAAAAGTTAGACTTTTATTTCTTTATAAAGTTGAAGTACTAAAATCTTGAATATGATTGAACTTCCAGCTTTGGCGAGAAATTCTTTGTTTTTGAAAAAATCATAGAAACGGCTAATACATCCCGCTCCTATGACCATTTTAATGATGTGGCACACTTGGTAGTACGCCCCCTCCCTGTGTTAGAGGAGCTCATTTTGCTGTCACTCGAATTTTTACATGTGTTGAATGAGATGCTTTCAAAAACAAAGAAATTTCGCATGTTTCATTTCTCTCTCGGGTATGTGTGAGGTAGGCAGATTTGAGTTTTGGGGATGAACTCCTTCAGCCAGATCAGTGTATTAAGGGTGCGTGAAACAGGATATTTATGGAAGAGAGGAAGTGTGGGCAGGGTTCAGAGGATAAATACTGGCCTAGCATTTGTCCTGTGAGTTTGCAAGCATTGACTCACTTTACTCCATGAGGAAACCTCTGCGACAAACTAATGTTTGACTAGTCGACTTCGGGATTTGAACCTAGGACATCTTAAATACTTGCCAGAGTACGTGGCTAACTAGCTGAATGAAATGCTTTCAGGGTAATTGTACTTCATCATGTAGTTTTTGGTATCCTTAGAACGTGCATGAGCATTCTCTAAATGGTCGTGGTGCTTTTAGCCAGCAGGTCACTCCAAGAGCCTTCTTTTATGGGTGCTTTTCAGGAAAAAGCTGTGCATTTTGTCATGACACAACTTGGCGACTTGTAACTTCAGTGCTTCAATCCTGGTTAAACGAACCATTGAAAATTGTCCATTTTGATCAAATCTCTCTCTTATATAAAACTTTTTTTGAAAAATCAAGAGATTTTGTGGGTGACAGGAATTGTACGAGGGTTTAGTCTGGAATGTTAAGAGGCATGTAACTAAACCAAGAGGTATGTAATTATGTCAAGTGGTGTGTTACTTGAACTATAGCATCACGGGCGTCTATGAATGTTTGAAGGATGAAACATATCCTGATATCAATTGTTTTTTTTCTTAAAAAACAAAACAAATTTTGACGAAACCTTCATTTCGTACTAGATCGAATTTTTTCCATTGGCGTATGCCTTCATGCATCTAATTGAATGTTTCATTTCAGAAACATAAGACCATTAGCTAAAATTGTCGTCTTTACATTAACACAATATCTGAATCACAGATTTAACTGAATAATTCAAGTTAGAAGTAATATTTGTGGAATTTTCTGATATGAAAATAACAAAAACTTACTTTTACGCTTCACTTCGTTATAAACTACACTGAACTGACGTATGCAATCGATCTATGCTGCCTTTTGTACTTCAACAACAAAAACACGAACTTGTAACGGCTAAGATATCAGAATTTTCTATAATATTTATTACTTACTTCAAGCTTGTCAGAATCAGAAAAATAATAAACCCACCATCTTTTTTTATGTCAGTTTGAGCCGTTTCATATATTATGGGAATGCGATAATTGGTTAAACTATTTTGGTAAATTGGCTTCTACCAACCTTCGTGTGATTTATGAGAAACTCAGTTCACAGTTTTCAAAATCGATAATTATTTGCCATCCCGAAAATTACACTTCTCTATAACGTATATCCACAGCACATGGTCAATTTATTTGACACACCGTAATGTTTCCCACGTAAAATGACGATACGATTTACGAGAGGAATTAAGATGGAATTAATGACCACTTAAACTGTGCTCAACAGCGAAACGATGGTCGATTTGCATAAGTCGAACCGTATTCTTGGGACATATTCCATTCATATTTCAATTCGTAATTTAAACTTGTTCACTCATTCGTTGATAAATTAGAATTGAGCTCTCTCAAACATTTATATGGACCTTCGACATTTGTTTGCACTCAGCTTATCGCCTTAAGTAGAATTTTCCTTGGTGTGCATCGAATTCCTATTTGTATTCTGTGCTCTTGCCGCCCACTTAACTTTAACCTTAGTGCAGTTAACTGAAAAGTAGAAAAAAATAATAGTTTAAAGAAACTAAAAACCCCAACCAATTTATATCCAAATGAATACCATCCAAGATATCATACGAAACTAACTAAATACAAAGTTTCAACCCTATTGTCCCAAAATTGCGCCTTCTATCGTGTAAATAAGATTTATTTCCTCCTCTGGGAGGTCAACCCCCCAACCAGTTCGAACCAAAACCAATCTCATTCAAGATAGGTATCATACAAAACTACCTATATACAAATTTTCAACCCTATTACTACAAAATTGCTCCCTTTTTCGTGTATACCACATTTATTTTGCCCCCAGAGAAGTCTACCCCCAAACCAATTCGAACCAAACCGATCCCTTCCAAGATATCATACGAAACTACCTATTTACAAACTTTCATCCTATTGCTTCAAAATTGCACCCTTCATCGTGTGAACAAGATTTATTTCTTCCCACAGGAGGTCAACCCCCCAACCAATTCAGACCTATCTAAGATATACGAAACTACCTATTTACGAACTTTCAACCCTATTGCTTCAAAATTGCACCCTTTATCGTGTTAACAAGATTTATTTCTTCCCCCGGGGGGGTCAACCCCCCAACCAGTTCGATGTCACGATGTCATACAAAACTACCTAGATACAAACTCTCAACCCAATTGCTGCAAAACTATAGGATGAGGTAGTGTTCTTATGTACTTTCAGTGTATGGATACCTGCTACCTTGTGCCGACGGCCAATTTCCAGGTATCAGGTGCTAAAGATGGAAAAAAGTCAACTCACTTTTTTTATTTTCTCAGTCTTGATTTTTATGTATGATACTCAAGGAACTATTTCAATTCCTTATGCAAGCATCCAGACCGATCGTATGGGCCAAACATCCCGCCAGACACAAATAAAGTGTCCCTATGATTATTACAATATGAGCGAAATGTCATGACAGTAAGTATAGTAGGGAGACGGACGCGCATAGATAATCACTATCGCGCTCAAATGAGCAAATCATGATATTTCGCTCATACTGTCATACTCATATACTGTCATACTCACCCTTTATTTGTGTCTGGCAAGATGTTTGGCCCATACGATCGGTCTGGTTGCTTGCATAAGGTATTGAAATAGTTCCCTGAGTATCATATATAAAAATCAAGACTGATAAAATAAGAAAAATGAGTTGAGTGTTTTCCATCTTCAGCACCTGATACCTGGAAATTGACCGTCGGCATAAGATAGCAGGTATGCATATACTGAAAGTACATACGAGCACTACTTCATCCCACAAATATTATTGCTGAGAAAATAAGTAACGTCGGGCGGTTCTGGGATTTTGCTCTATAAGTATTATTGTAGTTCGGGCGTTATACGAACTTCAAACAGATCAGTAAGTTGCGCATATAATAATTCTTTTGGATTAAATGCTGTAGTTCAGTTATTTTTCGCTTTTTTGTTGTTTCTTTAAGTCAGTTGAATTTTTTGAAGTTTTTCACAGGATATCTTAAAGAATAAATAGGCCGCATACGAAAGGAGAGCGTACCCACGCCACGGAACTCTTTCTTCCTCCTAGGACTAGCCAGTTGCCTCGCAAAATTGACTGATTCCGGTCCAGCGTTGCCTCGATGGATTCTGCATACAGATCTTAGCATTAACCTTTCCCTCATCAATATGCGACAACAAATTGGCGTGAAGGCGAACATGGACGGACACAAATTCGTCCGTTTGACGGGTCCGTCCTGAGCATTTCGGCCACTCAGACATGGCCGGTAACACATCAATTACTCGGGACTCGAATATCCTTGCCGGATGTTATTTTGACGTCGACTACCCTGATGGGTCTCGGTTGCGGATTGACCCGTCCGATTCAATTAGTGTTAGTTAAGTACACAGCATTATCTAAGTCGCTACTGAGAATCAAGGTAACGGACTGGTAATCAGTAAGTTTTCTAACTGTCGGTTCATCGTTTAACACGTTAGTTATTGCTATATTTAAATCTCCTGTCATTTTTAGAAGGTTGCCTTTCTGAAACTTGAGAAAAAACGCGTGATCAGCAAGGGTTCTGTCGTATTTTCCACGAGAACTGCATCGCGTCAAGATGCGATTCGAACGGAATAAATCATGGTTTGGTAAACCATGCTTTGAGCAAGCCGTAATAAAAAAGAATTATTTATTTTATCGAAAACAAGAAGTTCCCGAAGTGCATCGCGTACCAAAGAACCATGCTTTAATAGCAAACTGAAATAGAAACTAGAAAATAATTTATTCCAAAAGAATAGTATCCGCTAAGTATAGCGCTGACAAGAAGTGAATTGGAATTGAGGAAGGTGGTACTAAGACTCGAGGAGGAAGCAGGAAAGGCCGGACTGATTATTGATGAAAACAAAACGAAATAAATGTTCTGGACAGACAAGAAATTTCGAATGGGAATCAAGTAGATTATGACAACGCGAGAAGAAAAAAGATACAGCTTTGAAGAAGTGGAAAGGTTTAACTACCTAGGCGTAATATTCGCAAGAAATTCAGGAGTGGAACAAGAAATACAAGCAAGGAAAATGTCAGGTAATAGTACACTTTATGTATTGGCGTCTATTCTAAGAAATAAAACAAAATCACGCTCACTGAAAATACGAATATATCAGACAGTGATAAGACCGATTGTGACTTACGGATGTGAAAGTTGGACGATGACAAAGAACGAAGAGAAAAGTACTGAAAGATACATATGGGAGGAAAAATGGTTCAGGAGGACAAACCAGGAGCTGGGTGAACTGTATGGCGAACCAGGTATTATAGCAGTTATAAAAGCCCAGAGAATTAAATGGATTAGTCACAGTTATATAGAATGGAAGCTCACAGAGTCCCCAAAAGAGTAATGGAATCGTGCGTGGGAGGGACAAGTAGAATCGGAAGACGGTGGAGGAGAGAGGTGGGGGAAGATCTGGCGGTTCTGCGGGTCTGGGACTGGAGGAGGAAAGCAGAAAGTCGAGATGTATGAGGGAGCATGAGAGGAATAGTCAACAAAGCCAAGGGCCAACTAGGCCTGGAGAGCTTAGGAATAATAATAATAATAAGTGGAGCGCTGTTGAAGAACTTAATTGAAACCCACAAATGATCGTATTCTAACATAAACTCAATCTACGTACCTAATTTCAACCCTCTAATGCCCGCCATATACGCTACGGTAGACCGGATAGGAAACCTGTGCAGGTATACCTGCGCAGGTCTGTGTACGTACAAAAAATGCAAATACTATTCCCACATACGCTCCGGTCTACCGTAGCGTATGTGGCGGCCATAACGGAAGCTGTGGAAGTGCTCAAATTTTAAAAACACGGAAAAGAAAAATTTTCTACACAAAACTGAAAGCAGTTTTAAAAAATGTTAATGCTCCAAAAGGCACTTGGCATTAACCTAATCCACGTACACTTTCTCAACCTTCGAACTCCTAAAAAGAGCAAAAAAAAGATGCAAAAATCCTCAAAAACAAGATATTTCCATACATCCCCCAAAAAGCGCTAGAGGAATAAATTTCGGATATATTGTTGCGACATATTTTGCCATAAAATTGACAGATTTTCGACTTTCTTCTCTTTATAGTTATGAGATGTCAAAATTTAGACTGAATTTATCCAAATTTTGATATTTCTGCTCCTTTGGTCTAATGGGTGCCGCTGGAGATGGCAATATATTCTGAAAAAAAAAAAAATTATATATATATATATATATATATATACGTATGTGTGTATGGATGTGTGTGTGTGTATCTATTCATGTACACATATATTATAAATCAGAAAAACCTCGAAAATTGACTGAAACTGATTTGAAAACTACTCCCGCACTCTTCACTGTTGAGTTTCGATACAGTGCAATAGTCTACTATTATCGCATATTCGATAATGACAAAAAATATTAAATCTGTGTGCAACTGATCATTTTATGTGGTGCATCGTTTATTCACACCCAAATAGACGAAAAAGAACGAACATTAACACAATCGGTTTCCGCCGATAAACGCCCGCCGCCTCCACCGCACCCGCTCATTACACAACGGCGGACAACAATTCGTCGCCATGTAACACAATCGTCGGGATTTTTCCTAGCCCATTCCATAAATAAATTTGCATTTCGTCCAATTCTGGTGGGCGTATCAAACGGCGAATATGCTGGCGTTATAAAACGGTTGTAGATCCGCCGCCCCCCCGGTAGCCTACACTCTTTCGGGAGGTTTCATTGTCCGATGGTGGAGAACCGCGTTTATTTATCGATTTGTCCGGTTGCCTCCGGTCGCGAATCCGGGGTAACATCGAAACGCCGATGCAACGAAATGGACTGAAAGTTGTTTGGCGATTGAAAAAGTTCGATTTGTTTCGGGAAAGTTAATGTAACCGGCCGGTGCGGATGTTCTACGTTCAGCAAATTCGAGATTAACTCTCTTTGGGATTGCGCGAAATTGAATTTTGTAGCGTTACTGTCCCTGTCTGAAACAAAGTGCTGCAGAAGAAGGCTCTCCTGTTGAGCAAACGGGGACCAACACAACAAGAATATAAAGATTTCGTAACTGGATGTAATCGATCTTCTTTCTACATTTGCTGTTTTATATCCCATTTACATGCAGCTCATTTCCACGGCAGTAGGTATTCAAGGAAGAAGGCAGTGGCAGTGAGGAAATGGGACGCTGCTGTTGATCATGCCCTTGCCAGTACCGTTTGGCGGCAGTATTTCGACCGAAGTCAAAGGAAAGGCTGCAGGAGCGGTAGCGACTTTTAACATGCTGCCTTTGAATATCGGGTTTCATTAAACGATTTACTCAAAATTCCATGTTCGGATTAATTTAGATGTACACCAATGTTAACAAAGTATAAAACGCAAGTGAGAATGAAATAACAACGGCAGATTCAGAAAACTCTGCGATAGATGTATTCACATTTCAATGGTCGAAACAGTTCTCTCTTATTTTTCAATTTTTACAAAATGAGAGAGGAATGAAACTATGTCTACCTACTATCTATGTTTTTTTCTTTCAAATTCATTTTAAATACCTTAATGTAATTTCATCTATATTCGGGTCAAACTTGTAGATTCTAACGAACAACAATGCTGACAACGCGTTACTATTAATAGGTACCTATAATTGCATTGTATGGAAGAAAAGCATTCAGGTTTTTTCTTGATCCGTTATAAAAGTCCTATACCACGATTTTCGACAAATTCTTCATTTCATATATATATATATATATATATATATATATATATATATATATATATATATATATAGATATATATATATATATATATATATATATATATATACATATATATATATATATATATATATATATGTTCAGAAAGATTTCCGCGGTCGGAAGTATTTGAAAAACTTGGTTCACGGAATGAACCGCGTAAAAGATTTGAAAAATCTCGACGTTTCGGCTCCTTTTGCGAAGCCATCTTCAGGAGAAGTAAAAGGGGGAAATAATTCAGAATCGTGGCCTCAATCTGCCTACTCCACGAATCGAATTAGGAGGAATCGGAAACAATACGATTGCGTGGTCTCAACCTGCCTACTCCACTAACCGTACTGCTTCCTGTCAACTCTGAAGTCTCAACCTGCCTACTCTTCAGAGTCAACTGACGGGCCGATCGTCGCGTGGCCGTATTTATAGGGGAGGGGGGCGTGTACTCACGCTCATCAGTGCGGGATGCACTCTGATTGGGTGTGACATGGCGACCACTGAGAAGTGGTTTCCATGCTGATGGGAGTCTGTGACTGTCATCTCTGGTGTTCAAACAATTTGGACGTTTTTCTATTTCTACAGCTTCACGGAAAATTCGGGATTTGAAAGATCGGACGGAAGCAATAGTTCTTGTATTGGGGAAATCGATAATGTGGCCTGTTTGGGTGTGATGTTGGGAAAGGGCGTTGGCGATATCTGAGTGTCTTACCGAAAGTGAATGTTCTTTGGCACGAACCTGAATTCGTCGGTTCGTTTGTCCTATATAAGAACCAGGACAATTGGAATTTCAATTGTCCTGTTCTTAAGTCAATCCCACAGCCAAATGTTTGCTGGTAGAATTTACCACGAAATGTACAATAGTTGTTTTCAAGAATGAACAACGTGATCTCCAGGAAGAGTTTCTTCTCAATGTTTGTATGATCCTGAATCAAGTCCCATTTTTTTTCTAGAATTTTGATGATGTTATTCTTTTTCCAAATTTCCAAATAGGTTTACCACGTCGAATGATGCTATTTTGTGATCGTTAGGAAGCTGTAAATTATTAATTTGGTTTGCGAAGTCAAACGTATCTTTTATGTAGTACCTATTCATTATTTGTGTTATATGCTGACTTCAGAATATCAGCCACCAACTTCAGACACCCTTAAATTATATTGAATTGTAATTAAACTTACGTTATATTATAAATGCTGAATTTTTCGTATATTACTTAAGGAACTACCAAAAAATGTTTTCCCAGTGGTCAGACAGTTTCGATGGTTCTTACACCTTGTCAGACACATTGAAGGTCTACCGTAGGTGCGAGAGCGAAGTATATACATGCAAGCGGGCGCGAGTGAAATAGTGCGTTCGGCCTATTGCGATCTGTCACTGCTCATGTTTCATTTACTCAGTATTATATGTTTTTTGGATTTATGGAAAAATTTCATAATATAGACTAATTTCTAAATAATGATATATAATTTCATTAAGAATTAAATATTCAGAAAATAGATAATTTAGGAAAATTTTCATGCCAGAAAATAAATAAATCAAAATTCTGATGAAATAATCAATAAAATTTTGGAGTATTACGTTTTTTTTTTAATTTAATTGTAGGTTGTAGTTCCATTGGTTTAGAAATAAAAATTGATACTGATATTGTTGAACATTCTGTTGGTAAAGACTGTAAATGAGAACTTCCTGGAGAAGTTGAAGGTTGCAGATCTATTGTTTGATAAATTGAAGTTGATTGTGATGTTGATGATTCTGTTGAAGACTGTGAATCAGTTGGGTCTATGGTCAACTCAGGTATCAATGACGTGGCTGGAGAAAAGTTGTCTCCAGGTACGGAGTTTGATTTTTTTTTTCTCACTATTAGGTCCAGAACTGAAATAAAATATCTGTCCGGAAGTCCTGTGAATACTTTATAGCATTCCCTGTGACAGCCACCGTCTGTATATTCACCAGGCAAAATAATGTCTTTATATTTGAAGATATGTTTCTTTCTAGCATTCTAAACAGCTTGACATTTTTTCAATGATTGTTCAGAAAACAATATCATTTTGCCATCACTTTTTCCACACACAACACAAATTAATACGTCTCCCATGATAACAATTTATTAAAACTGAATCAGATATTTTTAATAACTACACAAATAAGAAAAAGCGACATATGATGCGCAGTGACAGATCGCAATAGGCCGAACGCACTATTTCACTCGCGCCCGCTTGCATGTATATACTTCGCTCTCGCACCTACGGTAGACCTTCAATGTGTCTGACAGGGTGTAAGAACCATCGAAACTGTCTGACCACTGGGAAAACATTTTTTGGTAGTTCCTTAAGTAATATACGAAAAATTCAGCCTTTATAATATAACGTAAGTTTAATAACAATTCAATGTAATTTAAGGGTGTCTGACAGGGGGTTGCAACCATACTAAGTGTCTGACAATGGACGACGTGACTTCTGATATCAGTCCAAATGAAATATATAAAAACTGAGCATTATACTTTAACGAAACTAAGGTGCAATTTTTTACAACTTTGCTACCTGTTACCATCCAAAGCAACCGTTATCCGTTCATAGTCGAGGATTGTTTTAACCTATACTAGGCAAATACTCAGAGAAAGTTTCAGGTTTTATAAAATAACGAAGGTCTGATCGTCGCTGGCTGTTACTCTAAAAAGCGTGCAAGGGTAGTAGCATTGCGTTCGATCTGTACTCGATTTGAAAACGATGTAGACTTCTTAAACCGAATTGTTACTATGGATGAGACTTGGGTATATTTCTACGATCCAGAAACAAAGTAACAATCGATGGAATGGCGACACTCCGGTTCTCCAAGACCTAAGAAGTTTCGTATCCAAAAATCTGCTGGAAAAGTTCTTGCTTCAGTTTTCTGGGATTGCCATTGAGTAATCATGATTGATTTTTTGGATAAGGGTAGAACAATAACTGGAGATTACTATTCGACATTACTGACCACTCTACGGGAAAAAATTAGAGAGAAAAGACGCGGAAAGCTATCCAAGGGTGTTTTGTTTCTGCAGGACAACGCCCCTGCACACAAATCTCATGTTGCCATGCAAAAAATTCGTGATTAAGGGTTTGAATTACTAGAACACCCTTATTCACAAGATTTGGCTCCGTCCGACTATAATCTCTTTCCTCAACCGAAAAAAAGTTTAAAAGGTCGTCAATTTTCTTCCAACGAGGAGGTAATAAAAGCTGTGGTTTGCAGAGCAAGAAGAAACTTTTTTTTTAAAAGGTCTAGAGACGTTGCAGGTACGGTGTAATAAATATATACAATCAAGGGGAGAATATGTTGAGTAATAAAATATTTTGACATTGAAATTTTGTTTGGTTCTATAGTAGGCTAAGAATTTTTCAATATATCCTCGTACTTCCCGGTACATTTTGACATCTCCGGCGGTTCATATCACACCGAATAACCTGAAATTTGGTATCTGAAGTGGTTTCCGAGGCAGAACGTCATTTTTACGTAGATATTTGTTGTATTTACGTGGTTTTTGAAAAATTGCCAAACTCCACAGCCTCTGCACATTTGCTTGAGGGTTGAAGTTTGTTCATACATTTTATTTATGTTTAAATACGATCCTTTGTGGGTTTCAGATCTTTTTCTCAACCATGCTGCATTTCAGAGGGACTTTTTCGTTCGAATAGAATCTCGATCTGTTTCGAGATGCACTTCGGGATTTTTTTGTTTCAATTTTGGTACGTGGATTGAGTTAATGTGGAGGTATGTTCCTTCCTTGGTTTCTAGTTTTTTCCTCAACCACGATACGCTTCGCGAATTTTTTTTAATGAAATAAATTATTTTTCTTCTTTTAATTCGGTTTTTTTTATTCAATCGCGATTTTTAGAATCGCATCTCGACGCGATGCATTTCGCGCGAAAAATACGACCTGTTGCATGTTTCACTTATCATAAACACATAAATCGGAGAATAATAGTTCCGAGATCTAAATTCCGGAATTTTTCTCGCTTCTCCGTAAATTGGTCCCTCTGTGAAGCGATTTTGAAAAGAGTCATTCCGAAATCCATTTCAAACATCCCGCACGATATCTGTTATAGCTTCCCCATATATTCGCATCGTACACGTAGCGGAACGCGTATACTTGTTCCGCAGACGGGCCAGTTAGAATGGCGGATCGTTAACGGGGAGACCTTTGTATGTGAAACAATACGCGGATCGCTCCGAGTCTCATAATTCGTCTGCCTTTCGATAACGCTCCCCCCGGAAACGTTCCCCGATCCCGGACGCCGTAACCGCACCTTACCCGTTTCGAATTAGGCTAATTCGTTCAACTCGCATTATCGTTTTCCTGGGTCGGCCGAAGCGTACCCATGGTGAGTACCATGGGGATGGATATTCTCTTGAGAAGTGAACGCTCGCCTTGCAAATTAACTTCGAAATTACTTTACGTCATCGTCTCATGTTGTTGAGTTGTAACAGAACTTATTTAGATCACTGTGAGTCAATCAGGAACTAAATGCGGTACTGATTGCACTATCGTATTATTTAGGAAGAATAGCTCCTAAGGTATTTTAATGTGAATTTAAATTATTGAAAAGTAGAAACTAATTTATTTTATAAAAAAAAGTGTCATAGTGACCAATTCTCAACCGCCCGTTGGTCTAAGATGGCGCTATTTTAGATGGGCATCAGAAATCCGCTGAAAAAAGCGATATTGTAGGAAACATATGAGTGGCCCATATGGCCAAGTTCCTAGTCTCTGGGTTGTCCCTTGACATTTTTGAGAAAAGTACCCATAAAACTTGGTTTTGGGACACTAGACCCGACCCAATTTACCCGCCGGTCTAACCTTCCAATTTCCGTTATTCTAGAGGTCATGTCCAATCTAACAACACCTAAACCTCCATGAGGAAGGGATATTATTTTAGTGCATTTCGTGCAAGACAGATAAAAACGTGTGACACAGAAAAATTTACCGTTTGGAGGGCCCTGCTGCCCGAGGGAAGGGTCAAACCACCAAGTGTGGCATATCATTAGAAAACTCTTGCCAAGATCTATGTATAATAATGTATACCACTAGGAATCTTAGCTCTTAGGAGCCACACGGTGCAGATTCATGATTTTTGTTATCTTCTCGAAAACAAAGAATGAAAGTTTTCGCTACAGCTATACTGAAAGTTGAATTCGCCCTACAATTTTTTACATTTTGTTGATATTTTTATAATTATTTTCATTTTGATTCTCTGTTTGTTGTGTTATAAATATATTCTTGTGCACAATTTCGCGGTACAGTTGTCTTAATGCTGTCAACTTGTGACGGTATGGATTATTAGTTATGTGTTTCGTTTATTCAATATTCAATAGTTCCACTAAGATATTTATTTAATTAGTTTTGATTTTTATCAAATTTTGGTAAATTCATTCAAAATTTTGACATCTTCTAAGTTTGAGAGAGGGAGTGGCAGGAAGGTGCACGAGCGGACATCAGTTATCTACAACATATCCGATATTCAGCCTGCAGGTGGTTTTAGTAGTGTAATGATGAGCCTTGGTAAGAACTGCCTGCAACAGTGATGCTTGCGACTTTCGCAGCTCGGCTCGCTGATTCTTCTGTCTTGCCAGCTTCTTCATGTGGGCCAGGAACTTCTTCTCCATTATAACGATAATTGCCAAAAAAATGATAACCAGGATGACCCATTCCTTCGGTCCTCGGGATGGCCTGGGTCGTCATCTCCGGAACTGTGTAGCAACCAGTCTTTTCTTCTTCTTCCCATTTTATTCAATAACTACTGTCACTTTTTCCAATCAAAATAACGCAACTGGCAGGATCGCCATGTAATGATGGGCCTTGGTTAGGAAATAATGTACAGGTTCATTTTACACTATGTTCTTTATTTACTGTAGACTATAGATTACTCGTTAAACCCTCGGGCAGCGTGATGAGTATCTATCTATCTCTATAAGAAATTCCCTATGGTTTATATATATATATATATATATATATATATATATATATATATATATATATATATATATATATATATATATATACTACATAAACTTACTACTGACGAATCGACCTTGGCCTCACGTAATTGTAGTTTGTTTACAAACAAGTATGAAACATAACATTCTTCATCTAATATGAAATATAACGATGCTTGACACTGTCCCACTTGTTTACTTCCAGTCCAGTATGGTGCGTGGTCCCAAACGACCCCAATTTGAATTAAGAGGGTTGAAAATTTGTAAGTAGATTGAGTTGTTTTGGTGGTATGAACCTTTTTCTCCAATGGTCGCCATTGCTATGTAGGAATTTCTTGTTTATTCGTGGTGTTGAGGATTTGCGCACGTCTGCATCTCATCCAGAGTTAACATTTCTTACATGTATTTAATTGTTGTTGAAGAACTTCATCGTAGTAGTTACAGCTATTTTCTTCGACCGCCGTCATTTAAATTTATGGGGTTCTTGATTTTTCGTGGTTTTTGACCCTTTGCGCAACTCCACAGCTTCTGCTGATTGAGTCAGCGGGTTGAAATTTGGTACTGGAATTACGTTTTTTTTCGGCTAGTGCACACTGTGAGTTTGAATTAATTTATTTTGACTTCGCAATTTTTATTTGGCTGCAGAAAAGTATACTAAATATGATCCACGCTCACTGATAACGTTTTGCTGGAAGACCGCAAAATTGACAAATAGTAGGAGAGCCCACGACACTAAACCTAGTTCGATAAGACTACCAGATGATATATTTATAATTAGTCGCGTCATTAATAGGGAAACATGAAACATGATGCTGCAATGCAAAAAACCTGGCTACGTCATAAAAAAAATAAAATTATTTTAAAAAAAATCAGGTTTCTAGTATGATAAGACTCCCAATTTTTATTTGTTCCTCGAAATAGGAGAGTGATAGAACTATACGATAATGCAGTGCTGCAAGCCCCCCTGATTGGCCTAATCAGTGGCAGCAGCATGATATACGACGCCTCGTATCTAGGTATCTAGTATGATCGATCTCCTCAAAAAACCCGAGCTCATCCGAAAGGTCATCAATTTCTGTGTAAGAAATACCACTGCTGCATTTTCCAAACAGTGGAGAAAGTGGTTGCTGCAGCTATTGAAGCTCGCCCTCCGGGCGGCTGCATTCGGCGTTTCAATTTAGTTTTGTCAGCAAGCGACCGGTTCTTTCCGATTTAAGTACGACAATATGACGTGTCAAGAACATGAGGTGTGAAAAAACTTGTAGCGTGTCGACTATATTTTCGTCTTCCAAATTCGTGCGATCGTTTAGAGACGCGAAAACCTTTTGCAATCGTTCATTTTTTTCTAATATTTTATACGGTCTCATTTTGCCTTTTCAAAAAAACGCCGCTGTATAATGGTTCAGTTCTTCTTGGTCTTTCCGTTGCAAAACAGAGAATTTTCTGTAGCACCCATAATGATAACTATAATTCTCACTATTCTCACGGCTTAGTGGCGAGTCGCGGTATTTAAGACATTTTTTTTTCGGAACGCAATAATTGTCAAACATTTAACGTACGTTCATCAAATTCAGTCAAGTAACAAGTTATTTTGCAAACGAAACAACGCATTTTGTAATGCCGACAGCGAAAAGACCGAATGTTACTGACGTTTTCCACAACAAGACTGAGCAGGTCTAGCAACTCTAGGCCAGTGTTACCTTCTCTGAAAAATATTTGCCCCTAAACCTTACGTCAAAAACCCCAGTCACAGATCTGCATGCAAGATGTGAAAACTTCTTAGCAAGATTATTTTTTAAAATAATTTTTATGAATGAAAGTATTGATATAGTCACAAAATCTCCATTCATTTTACATAAAAAAAAATGTTTATTATCTATATAATACAAATTTATAAATACAATTCAACTAATTGGATTCACAACATTACTTTTTGGAGAAATTACTTAATAATAAATTACTTATGTTAAAATTCTATTGAATAATTATTATAACGATATATTTATTTTATGAATACAGCACAAATGAAAATGGCTGAAAAATCGAATAATATCACATCAAATTTGCCGATTTAATTTGTTTAAACAATCAACGACACGTAAAATTATTCATATGTGAACGTGGGACGCGTATTCAACCGGTAAAAATCGGAAGGAACCGGTCGCTTGCTGACAAAACTAAATTGAAACGCCGAATGCAGACGCGCGGAGGGCGACCTTCAATGGCTGCAGCAACCACTTTCTCCACTGTTTGGAAAATGCAGCAGTGGTGTTTCTTACACAGAAATTGATGACCTTTCGGATGAGCTTGGTTTTTTTGAGGAGATCGATCATACTAGATACCTAGATACGAGGCGTCGTATATCATGCTGCTGCCACTGATTAGGCCAATCAGGGGGGCTTGCAGCACTGCATTATAGTATAGTTCTATCACTCTCCTATTTCGAGGAACAAATGAAAATTGGGAGTCTTATCATACTAGAAACCTGATTTTTTGTTTAATTTTATTTTTTTCATGACGTAGCCAGGTTTTTTGCATTGCAGCATCGCCATTTCGTGTTCCCCGATTAATGACGTGACTAATTATAAATATATCATCTGGTAGTCTTATAGAACTAGGTTTAGTGTCGTGGGCTCTTAGACTAAAAAGAACACGTATCATTTGGTATAACTTTTGGGGTAGGAATGATAGATGTGAATAATATCAATTTAATTCAAAATACATTGTAGAATCCCTACATTCACTGGTTGAACCGCAATAATAATAATAATTATCTTGCGTCTGCCTTATTTCGTCTACGTCTCTCCGTCGCTTTCTATTGCTTCAATTTAATCCACCCCGTATATTATTGAGTTTAATTGGCACACGAGTTTCCTAGTTTACATCAGTGCGCCTATCATGCATTCTGAATTCGTGTATTTCGGAACTCCCGAGACCTTGTTTACGTTCTGTGTACTGAATTATGTAACACGGATTACAAATTTGCTGTTATTCAGATCCTAGATTTGCGATGAAGTTAGTTGATGATTCCATTCGCGTTAATTCGATTATTACTGCACACCATCCGGAATATTCGAAATTGTATTATCTTTTTTCATAGTCGAATATTTTCTCTTTATTCTGATATTTCAAGGATTCAGATTATAACTTGATTCGGTGGTAACTGCTCATATCTGTAGTATCTTCAAGCTACGCTACAGTTCCACCGGAGGAACATTGAGGAACATGTTTGTTGCTGTTGCGTGTTTCCGAAAATTTTCCCAAATGTTTCTAAATGTTTCTCAAAATTTATTTATGTTTCGGCAACAAATGTTGACTTGTCACCCTTCAAGCTACGATTCCACCGTAGTAAAACTACAGTTCCAACGGAGGAACATTGAGGAACATTGTGGAACATTTTTGTTGCTGTTGCGTGTTTCCGAAAATTTTCCCAAATGTTCCTAAATGTTTCTCAAAATTTATTTATGTTTCGGCAACAAATGTTGACTGTTCCTACTTGTCACCCTTCAAGCTACGATTCCACCGTAGTAAAACTACAGTTCCAACGGAGGAACATTGAGGAACATTGTGGAACATTTTTGTTGCTGTTGCGTGTTTCCGAAAATTTTACCAAATGTTCCTAAATGTTTCTCAAAATTTATTTATGTTTCGGCAACAAATGTTGACTGTTCCTACTTGTCACCCTTCAAGCTACGATTCCACCGTAGTAAAACTACAGTTCCAACGGAGGAACATTGTGGAACATTTTTGTTGCTGTTGCGTGTTTCCGAAAATGTTCCTAAATGTTCCTAAATGTTTTTCAAAATTTCTACTTGTAACCTTTCAAGCTACGATTCCACCAGAGGAGAATTTTTGTTGCTGTTCCGTATTTCCGTAAATGTTCCTAAATGTTCCTAAATGTTCCTTAAATTTCTTTATTTTTCGGCAACAAATATTGAATGTTTCTACTTGTCGCCGGTTTTCATTTTGAGCGGTAAACTTCAAAAGAAAATAGGAAACATTTGTGAAAAAATCCTTGTTGCTATCGCAGTGGAAACGTATCGAGCAACTAGTAAACACTCGTGTCGCAGTTTTTCAGTGTGCAGTGAAGTACGAAAACGAATAAATATAAAGCTACGTTTCCACCGGAGGAACATTGAGGAACATTTTTGTAGTGATAGAACGATATCACTTTTTTTTGCCGATACGATATATCGGCCGATACCGATATTTACGTGCCGATATATCGTATCGGCAAACATAACGCATATTATATTTGGCATCTTCAACTCTATTAAAAGATAAATCTCCTTTTGAGTGGTGGGAGGCAGAAAAAAAGAAATTTCCCAGTTTGTACAACGCAGCTTCAGTCTACCTTTCAGCACCCGCTGCCAGTGTGTCAAGTGAACAACTTTTTAGTGAATTAGGTGATATTTACGAGCCTAAAAGAAATAGACTAAATGCAGATAGGGCTGAAATGTTGGTGTTTTTTCATCATAATATCAAAAAATTAAATTTTAAGTATTAAGTATATACTGTATTTAGTTCCTGCTACATTAGGTATATTTGTTGTTAGTAGTGTTAGGATTTGTTTTACTTTTTTAGTAAAAATGTTACTATCATAATATTTTATTTTTTCAAATTTGTTTAATAAAGTATGTCATTTATGCACTGAAAAAAGTTGAAAGCGCAAACATTTTTTTTGACGATATATCGGCAATTTTCTTGCCGATACGATACCGATAATCAGCAAAAATTGCCGATATACCGATATCCATATCGGTATCGTTCTATCACTACATTTTCGTTGCTGTTGCTTGTTTCCGTAAATGTTCCATAATGCTCCTAAATGTTCCTTAAATTTTCTTCATGTTTCGGCAACAAATGTTTATTGTTTCTACTAAATAATATGCAACTATTGACGATTTTAATTGCTTCAGTGGAAACAAGAATTTACGTTTCTACCTTTGCCAACAAGGAGAAACATTCAGCAACAATGTTCCTCCGGTGGAACCGTAGCTTTATATTCTAAGGATTCAGATTATAACTTGAATCGATGGTAACTGCTGATATCTGTATGTGCCTAAAATTAGATTTATCACAAAAATATTGGAAAGATGTAGTATATTCCAACCCTCACTTAAGATATTTAGAATTGGTACCAATATTGAGAAAAATTTTCTGGGTGAACTATCTAACTCTGTTTGAATCAACCAATTGGTTGGGCCGATTTTGATGAATATTCCTTCACAATAATGTAAATAATACTTCAGTTTTTGATTTTTGACAATTGTTATGTTTAACAAAATGAAGTGAAAATTAAAAACCTAAATTTTATTCACATTATTCTGTTTAAATTCTTGAGTTTTCAATTGAAATCGAACTAAGTAACAAAAATCTAAATTGTGGAGTCTATGTGTTGTTTTGTTGGACAATTTTGTGATGATTTCATTTCAACTAAGTTCTTTGCCATAATTGATCTAGAGGTAATTGGATTGCCAAATCCAGAGTTTCTATGCTTTCTGCTGTTAGTTATCGGAAATCATTAAGTTGTAATCGCTAAAGTGATTAGCCCAAGATACATCTGACCATATGTAGAAAACCCTCTATGCTATTTCATTTCCTGTCTATTAATCATAATCATCTTAGTTTCCTGAAACTTGTATATTAAAATACATATTCCATTAACTGGAACTGCTACCTCTCATCTTTATTGAGGTTTTATGAAAAGTGGTAATGATTCTGCCATATGTGTTTATATATATATATATATATATATATACACATATATATAATGTACCTTCATTTTTCACTTGTATATTATTTGTTGATTTAACTTTAGATACCGTTGCTATAAATACACTCATTATGCCCTAGGGCGTAATGAGCGGGCATAATGGATCATAACGCCCGCTAATTGTACGACGAGAAATGAAGCAACTTCCATTGATTAAATACTTCATAATCCTTGTCGTATACGACTCTGGATTTCTCCGGCAATGAATTATTCGCAGCTTTGACTGCATTTTCTATGATATTCTTGGGTAACTTCATTTTCATTTCCATTATGTCTATAAGACTACACAAAGAAAGCAGCAATGACATTCACTTAATATGACAAAAATATTCACAAACGTCAAAATATCAACAAATGACATGCCTACTATGAGAAGGAAAATGGAAAGTATAGGAGCAATGAACCGATTTTAAAATCGATTTTACATTATAATAAAATAATTTTTTCGTGAAAAATAAAATCTTGTATGCACCACCTGCGTTACTAGATCCTAATGCCCATCGAGCAACATTCAAACTTCGGGCCGAATATTACCCACCGGACGTTAGGATCTATATAACGCACTTGGTATATAAATAACTAATTTAGGATTGCAGCCATGGTTGAATTGAAGTACGTTTTTCCTCATTCTCGAGCTTTCGGTAATATATCATTAACTCCAGCGAGATACCTAAAATACATTATATTGACGTCTCTTTTATACCTCTATTTTATACACAGAACAACCGATCTAGTTACAAAAGTTGAGTTCATCTCAGTTGGTCTTACAAATTCTAGAGAACAATATTAACTGTTAAAAAATTTATTCGTTTATCGGAGATGGACAAGGAGTGAGCCGCAGGGAAGCGTGTTGGGCCCGCTTTTATTTATTCTTTATATGAGCCATCATAAAACTTATTTGTCAATTTATTTGGTACTGACGCTCATCTCAGTCTCTGGAAGTACTAGTGAAGAAATGTTTCCCAGTATTTTTACGTGTGGCTCCGTCAAAATGGACTAAAATTGAATGGTTCGAAAACCAAATATGGTTATTAGATCTGAAGTTCGTTGTCAAAAATTCTATACTTCCGGAGTATTCGGTGAATATACAGGGCGATAATATTGAGTGTATCTCCTAAATTGAGTGTGTGATTTTGGATCCACACTCACATTTTAGTAATCATAATAAATTTTTATGTAGAAAGATTGTTGAACGAATAGGAATTTGAACCGAGTGGACTGAGATATTAACGTATAATTCTCTGATTTTGCCTCATTTTTCATGTCTATTCTTTGTTTATATCTTGTCCTTGTAAACCGAGGATTGTGGTTTCGATTCTTTCCTTGCTCCTGGGTATTGTGTATGTCCCATGAAATTTAGTTTAGAGGTTCTAAATATGTTTAACTGTTGGGTAATGACTCAGTTTCAAGCCCATTGGCCGTTCGGAGCCGGCGTGAAACTGTAGGTCCCTTGAGATGAAAAACAATTTCTTGTTATTAGAAATAAACAAATAACAACTGCAGCAAAAGAGTTTTTTTCGAATTATTTGGTATTGTGTTAGATATAATCAACTGAATTAACTGAATATCAGGTCTAACAGAAGAACTAGTTTAGTGTTGAGTTATGGAAATGAGCAAAGTAATCAATACAACTATATAATATCTTATTTGGAGAAACGTCAATTTTTCATAAATATAATACAATACAATACTATACAATACAATTTATTCATCCCAATAAGTATTTTTAATACAAATGAAACAAGTCGAAATAAAAATAATACAAAGAAAAAAGTTTGACTATTCAAAACAAAGAAAAATAGCTTCAAATATTACACAAACTTACAAACTCATTAATAGAATATGGTTCACAATCAATAAGATATTTTATACAGGTGCTTTTTGAAGACCCCAATACTTTCAGTTAACCGCAGACACCTAGGCAATAGGTTAAAAATTCGAATAGCCATATATGAAGGGCCATTGGCAAACCTAGAGCTATAGTGAATAGGTAGATGAAACCAAAATATTCGTCGGGTTGCGTTTTTATTTATATATTTGTTAAAATAATGCGGATGCAGTTTTAAAAAGATCATAAGTCGATAGATATATAAAGCATGAAACGTTAAGATATTATTATATTTAAAAATACCTCGACAAGATCCTCTGTAACCTAAACTAAACATAATTCTCATAGCTCTTTTCTGAGATAAAAAAATATCTTTCGCAGAAGGCGAATTACCCGTGAAGATAATACCATATGACATAACGGACTGGAAGTTAGAAAAATATAAAGTGCGAACACAATCAGAGATTATCCTGCTTTTGATGACCACAAGGGTGTAAAGTACAGAGTTTAACTTTTTTCTAGTTTTATTAACATGTGGAGAACATCCTAGGTGCATGTCCAATGTAATACCTAAGAAATTGACCATTTCTCCTAGAAGAATATTGTAGTCATCATTAATACACAAAGATGATGGGCAACTACTTTTAGGTTTATTACCACAGAAAACAATACCTTGAGTTTTGCTCTTATTGATGATTAAGCTACTGTCACTGCACCATTTGTCCATCTCCGCAGCCATCGTACCACCAATCTTTAAGCACGATTCAACATCCGTAGATGCAATGAAGAAGTTGCTATCGTCAGCGTAAAAAATGGGTGTGCAGCCAACTGCATAGCCCACATTAGGAAGAGTGTTTATGTAAATAACAAAAAGTAGAGGGCCAAGCACGCTTCCTTGAGGGACTCCTCTTGAAAGGACCCTATACTCAGAGTTACCACCTAAGTTGATTATTACTTTCTGTTGCCTATTATTCAAATAGCTTTCTATAAATCTGAGAGAGATATCCCGAATGCCATTTGACTCCAATCTTTCAAGAAGCGTTGTGTGTATGACAGAGTCAAAGGCTTTAGATAAGTCAAACATCAACGCCAAAGGAGCCTCCCTATTCTCAAGAGCAGAAATAATAGCATTTAATAGCTCAAAAACAGCTGTTTCAGTGCCCTTGTTTTTTGTAAAACCATGTTGAGAGCAGGATATCACCTTAAATTTGGAAAAAAAGTCCAAGAGCTTGAGAGCCAAAATTTTTTCAAAAATTTTTGAAAAGCTGTATAGAATATGAATAGGTCTATAGTTACTCAAATCACTGACATTCCCCTTCTTAAAAAGAGGCTTTACTAAAGAAATTTTTAAATCATCAGGAAAACAACTAGTATGAAAAGAACAGTTCATAATATGCGCTAGAGGCTTACTGATGAGATGGATCGATTTTTTTATAATAGAAATGGGAATGCCATCATGTCCACAGGAGTTGGAGGTTCTGAGAGATTTCACTGCGGTGATAACCTCCTTCTCTGTGACATCGAAAAAAAAGAATGATTTCTCAATTTTTCCGAAGTTTGAAGCATATGATGTTCCGAGAGGGCCATCCGTGCATGATCCTCCAATGAAGAAATCATTAAAATTGTTGCATAGGTTCACTGGATTTTCTGTTCTGAGAGGTAGGCCATACTCTCTACTCCTACCTGACACCGAATCAAGCACTTTCCAAACAGCTTTAGATTTATTACTGGAGTTATCAATGTATTTACTGAAAAAAGTTTTATTTGCCGCAGAAATTGCCTGGTCATATATTTTCTTATAGTTACTATAAATATTCTTATATTCTGGTCTGACCACAGAGAGTACTAACAAAGTATCAAGAGTTTTTTTCTTACTTTTATAATGACCACTTTGATGTTTATAGGTAAGAACTGCAAATTTTCAAGAAGTTGTATTTCACTATGGTATTCGCTATTTCAGTGATACGCCAGATAAAAAAAACGCCTTATCTTAATATATTCAGCAGAGAGTTTACGACGCAGTCAACCTTTATTTTTATGTAAATTGTAAAAAATTATGTAGGTAGCCTAGTGCTAAATAAACATTACTATTTTATTACTTATTATAATTATAATGCCAAAGCCACTGTACCACAACCCTCATATTTTCTTATATTCAAGAAAAGACGCAATAAATCAGTTGCAACCACCAAAGCTCATTCCGTTGAACTTTTAAATTGTCGTTTTTAGCTAATAATGTAAATTAAGCAACTATATCTAATTGCTGGAGGAATTAAAATATAAAATTGTAACGACGGCCTTCACGTTTTGCCCCGAGCGCTGTTCAAGATAGCGTGGGCGTTTCGTCTAAAATTGCAGTTATTTCCTTCGGGCAAAGGTTACCTGGATAATTAAGCGCAAGTGCTAAAAACATTCAGATCGATTACCGAGATTGGGAAACGTATTTCGCGTGTATTTCAGAGATTAATCGAGGAGATCATTTCGAAATACTTTGCGCTATTCGGAACTTGATGAGGAAACTCACGCTAATAACTGTTTCACAGTTCGCATCGGATCGTGATGAATTAATTTCGAAGGCTCGTTCATCAATCATCTCGCTCGTCTTGAGGTATCTTCGACGAAGGCGCCACGGTCCTTGTTGAAATTCGATACGTTGCGATATTTTCCGCGTGCGACCATTACTTCGTGAGATCTGCCGAAATGTGGGGATTAGATTTGAGGTCGTCTTAATTCAGAAAGAAACAAACTCGTGAGCAGAAGAGGTCGTCACTAAGGTCGTATTTGTCGCGAGAATTGCATCGGGTCGAGATGCGATTCTAACATTTTGAATTATATTTTGAAAAGTCACACTTAAAGCGAACCGAATTGAAAAGTAGAAAATAATTCATTAAAAAAAAATAATTCGCGATGTGCATCGTGGTTGAGGAAAAAAATTGAAACCAACAAAGGAACGCACCTCAACCTCAACTCAACCCACATACCAAATTTCAACCCTCTATTGTAAAAAAAAAAATCGCGAAGTGCATCGCGTACTGATAGCGAAACAGATCGAGATGCAATTCGAACAGAATAGTCACCACGAAATGAAGTGCGGTTGAGAAAAAGAGTTGAAACCAAAAAAGGATCTTAAGTCAACATAAACTCAATGTACGTACCAAACTTCTCAAACTCAATCTGCAGAAGCTGTGAAGTTCGGCAGATTTTTAAAAACCACAAAAAAAAACAAGAAATATCTACGAAAAAATGACGGCGGTTGGAAAAATTCACCCACATTTTTATAGTTTCGTTCTGAAACGAAATTCTTATGTAAAATTTCAGCTCATTTGGTGTGACACGAACCGCTGAAGATGTCAATTCAATATGTACCGGGAAGGATATTTATATGAATATTTGAAATATCTTCTAAAAATAGCTGCGGTTGCAGAAATTACCCAAATTTCGATTAGGGGAGACCGGGTATAAAAGAAAATTATATACATTCCTTTCATCATGGGTACGACACTGAAATGAACTTTTCATTTCAGTGTCGTACCCATGATGAAAGGAATGTATATAATTTTCTACCTTTCCAACATAAAAAAAATTTCTATATTATTTATGTCTTGAAATTTACGTAAACTCCAAATGTATAATAATATACGGTATGTTTTTTTATTTACTCAAAAATGCAATGTTTAATTATTTTTCTGTTTTACCAGTCAGCAGAAAAAACTATAAGTTTTACAGCCGTATTCGCCATCTGCCGCTAACTTCTTAATAGGCTCTGTTGAGTGCGTAAAGGCGGCTACGCACCTAGCTGTCTACTTGACAAGTATGCTGACACAAGCTTTTTGTACAATTATACATGAATGTGTGTATGGTAAAATACAGCAGAAGTCTTTGCGAGTTTTACCATACACACCTTCATTTATAATATTGTACAAAAAGCTTGAAGAAGCATACTTGTCAAGTAGACAGCTATATGTGTAGTCGCCTTTACGCATTTAGCGGCCTGATAAAAACTTAGCAGCTGAAGGTGAATACGGCTGTTAGTTTGCCAATCGAAGATAGCAATAGTGCAAACTTAGTCACACCCTGTTTATATTATTACTATATATTACTAATAACTACCTGCTATTAATTTAAAATGGATAACGTAAAAACTAAGTACAATTGAAGACCTTAGAGCAACAACGGTACAAGCCAGAATTTTTTCCAAAATGACATATTTACATTTTTCACTCCAGAAGGCACCTACTGACCTATGAAATTAATGTTATTGACATTGCAACATAGATGGCAGCGCAATCTATGAATATCCTTGTTGCTTTCAAAATAAAATCCAACTTATAAGTGTAGAAACGGTACAAGCCACGTTACCACAAAATAGGGATGAATTTGAAGTTGCAGAAATTGATAATGTCTCAGATTTTGGGTCTGAACTGAAGATAGCGTTTAGGATGAGGATTATATAGTGAGACTGAACCCTCTTCAGATACTGATAGGGGGTTAAGTTATCAAAATATGTGGCTTATCCCTTTTTTAAGTAAAAGTATTATGGCTTAAATTTTTCTTTCAAAATTTTTTATAACGATGTTATTATATTTTATTAATTCTGGAATTTAACATTTCCTTGTTACTTGTTTCATAATACTTTAATATATGTATATATAATGTTCTTGTTGTATATTAATTTCAAGAATAATAATATAAATTAAATTGTGGCTTAAACCCTTTATGCATTAAAAATTTATAAATAGTATGATATCGAAATAAAAAAAATTATCAACTGAAAAATATTTTTCACCATTTCATTTTATATGAAAAAGGTGTTTTGAAGAAGCTTAAGTTCAGCAAAATCTGCGCATTTAAATTTATTCGAGATAGTCCAAATGTAATGTTTGCAAAACATCTTTGGAATGAAGAATTCAAATAAATTAATTTTGGTGAAAAAAGAGCGAGAATATCAATGTAGCAATAAGAGATTTGAAATAAAATACATTGCTCCTATTCCATTAAATCCCGAAAAAATTTCTAATCTTTCAGCACTTCTGAAGTACATACCTCCGATTTATCAACAATATTAAGAGAGACATTGGCGTTGTTGAACCTATAGATAATGAAGATCAGATAGAACATTTGGACAACTTTAGTGACATTGAAGGTGAAAATTAGTTTTTTCATACCAAAATTTATTTCGGAATATTCAGTGTTTATTTCTAGTTATGAAAATGAATATTATATGTACACAATAGTACATTCAGGATTAAATATTTTTGAATATGTTTTAATTTAAAAAGGGACATGCCACATTTTTTTGCAAATATTTTTTTTTCGGCTACGAAAAAGAAAAATTTAATATATTTTCCAAAATTCTTTGACAAAGGGTATGAAATTTCGAAAATGAAAGATATAATATTCGTATTGTTTCTCACAGTATTTCAGGATTAAGTTGAAAATTTCAAAGTGAATTTTCTCAAAATTTCAGTTTTGTGGCATGTATCGTTGGTGTTCTAAGGTCTTCAATTTACACTGCTTATTTTCAAAGGATAATACGAGAGATATACCTATCTAAATATCTATCACTATTTTTGCATACTTTGATAAAAACTATAGGCAACATGACATAAATAACGGCTTAACTGTTTGATTTGTAAAATTGTAAAAAATGTTTGCTCGAGAGATCGAGAGAACCGAGAAATTCTCGACGAGAGAGGAGCTTTCTCTCGTCTCGTCTCGAAATTTTTCTCGAGAGAAAATATCTCTCTCGTCTCGCCGAGACGAGACGAGAGACGAGAATCTCTCGTCTCGGTGGCATCACTACTTGAAATGGTATGAAACAATCCAAGAATTTGTTAAATGACCAATTAGATATGAATAATTCACCGTTGTTAAATCTTTTCTAGATATAATATTGAATATTTGTGCCTTTTGTGTTTTCCCAAGTCATTAGCAGTTTGTACTTTCTACCTGCTGAGTGATTACGTTTAGGTTTTCCCTATTCTTATTGTATATTCCCTTCCTTCATCTTTCAATAGTCTCGTTGTAAAAGTAAGTATGTATTATACATCTGAAGAAGCCATATTATTTACAATATATTGTACTTATGTTACTTCCTTCCTTTGGTATATCTCCAGTAGTTTAGGCGAATAATAGCATTCCACTAAGTAAAAAAGATCGGGTATGGGAAAATAAAATATCTCCGTATTTTCCTAAACTGCAACTACGTTTAACGATCCGTAGATTCTTCGAGACGCTGAGTCCTTTCCTGTTCTCGCGAGCTTCGTATTGATTTTCCGACGGCGATAACCGCGCCACGACGCCCGATTATCGCCCCTCTGGCGTGCACTGTCATGGCGTCGATTCGCAAACGCCGAGTCGCCGTCCATTGCTAGAGCGCCATCGGAATTCCGTGACGAGGAATCCGCCGAATCTACTATCCTTGTGCAAATATCGCGCGGAGGACGAACTTCCTCGTGGGAAAGGCGTCCCGACGCTAAGGGAACGATCGGGATTAGGGCCGCGGGTGGGGCGGGGATGACCCATCGTGATGGATTATTGCAATGAGAGACTCCGATGGAGCCTACGAAAGACGACTTCGAATTTTCGGGAAGGCGATACTTCTAAATAACGATAATAAGTTCATACAGTTCGGAATTGCCGGTCTTCCACTCTATCTGAGTTATAAGGCCAGTCAGTTTAGACATTGAAAATCGATAATTTAACAATAATTCCAAAAGTTTTTGAACTTTGGTCAAGTGAATACTACATAGAGAAAGGAACAAATCTCATTTTGCAACATTTTCCGAACTCCGGAACATTGTTAAAATTGCAATAATATTGAACTTTGCCTTATGCTTGTGAAAAAAAATTCCAAAAATTCTGCAAACTTGGAGTAGTATTAAATATATTATTTCATATCACGTTTCAAATTTGCAACCAATGTAATGGTACGAAACATTTTTTTTATTCAAAATTAACGTTTTTCTCTGAGAAACTGATCAAAAAAAATTCCAAAAGGTCTGCAAACTTGATAGATACTTCGGAAAAATATACCGAACAGTTGTATAAATTTGCGACCTTTTACGTTGACCGGAACATGTTTATTTATAATTTTTTTATTTTTTCGAGCAAGATGGTCTCGCAATAATTACAAAAGTTTTGTAACTGTGTTTCAAATTTAGAAAACATCTATTCTGATGCATTTGGAAATTTGCAACCTTGTACGCGGTCCGGAACATTATGCTATTCGCAAAAACATCAAAATCCAAAAATCATATTTTTGCAAATTGCATAATGTTCCGGACCGCGTACAAGGTTGCAAATTTGCAAATGCATCAGAATAGATATTTTATGAATTTGCATCCAAGTTACAAAACTTTTGTAATTATTTCGAGATCATCTTGCCCGAAAAAATGACCAAATAAACATGAGCCGGTCAACATAAAAGTTAGCAAATTTATACAACTGTTCGGTATATTTTTCCGAAATATCTGTCAAGTTTTTTTTGGTCAGTTTATCAAAGAAAAACGTTAATTTTGAATAAAAAAAATGTTCCGGTCCCTTGAATTGGTTGCAAATTTGATACGTGATATGAAATAATATATTAAATACTACTCCAAGTTTGCAGAACTTTTGGAATTTTTTTCACAGGCATAAGGCAAAATTCATTGTTATTGCAATTTTAACAATGTTCCGGACTACGGAAGAGGTTGCAAAATTTCATAGTTTGTTTTTATCTCTTTCCCGGCCCTACATTAAAGTTTGGGATCTTTTGGAATTATTGTCAATTGATTATCTAAACTGACTGGCCTAATATACACACACAGTTATTTGAATCTGGAAATTGACATGGTACACTCGTTATGAAAAAAAATTTTGAAATGAAAAGATAAAATAAAATGGAAGGGAGGAAGAGTAATAATATTGATTTAACTTGGACATCCTCGTAGTTTTTTTGAATTAATTCAAAGGCAACGAGAGAATACTAAACCACCTATTTGGAATAATCGGAGCTGCATATGCAAAGCAACCCTTGCATTTAGTTTTATAATGTTGAGGTATCGGTAGTATAGCTATTTTCTCTTATATTCACATCATGAATATCAGATCTCAGATTGAGTATCTCATGAAGATATTTTGGTTTCTCATATTTTATGACTTTATAAAGAAATGAGAACTAACTTTTCACTGAACTTTTCTGAAATAAGATGCATTGAGTTAACGAGTTTCGTCATAATATTGACTTCATCTCGTACTGAATAATGGTATTGCAAAGCTATATATTCATGTGAAAAATTGAACATTACAGAGGGGGTTTCTAGAGAAACCAAATTACAATATAAGCAATTCATTCAGAGTCATTGGTAGGTATATTAAACAGATTAAGGAGAGGAGAAGGGTTTACTTCAATCTGGTCGTTAACTAGGTTTCCAGAGTTTTTATATTTTTTGATGTAAAGGGATTCCTAATAGTTTCAATGCTAATCCAATAGCATTGGAAAATTGATTAAAAACAACAAATCAAAAATTTATATAGATAAACAGTAATGCTGCATTTAGACTCAACTGACCAGGTTGAAGTAAACCCGTCTCCTCTGCTTACTCTGTTTAGTATACCTACCTATCATTTACTCTGAATGGATTGCTTATATTGTTATTTGGTTTCTCTAGAAACCCCCTCTGTTATGTGCAATTTTTCATATAAATAGATTGTTTTTGCAAAACTATTTTTTAGTACGAGATGAAGTCTATGTTATGACGAAACGCGTTTACTCGATATATTATATTTCAACCTGTGAAAAGATTTTATTTCTTTATAAAGGCCTGAATATGAGCTTTCACCAAGTATATGCCAATTTAATTCAATCTCATATTTTATCAATTTATACAGCAAAGCAGCGAATGAACACATGAAACTTTTATTCAATTTGAGCTCATCAAGTCTGGAAATATGGAAAAACATGATCTCTAAACGCGAGAAACATTTAAAACTAATCACTGCATATTGAACCTCTGAGGCTTTTGAAGGTTGGCTTTGGTCAAGAAGTTACAATAAACTGTACAACAGTAGTCTAAATTTAGGGGTATACCAAACTTCATGGTTTCATGCAGTTTTTTCAAGTTTTTCAACATTTTGAGTCCCATGAAAGATAAGCTGAAAGTTTTGTTCACATGATCATCAAATTTGAAATGACTAATTATTAAGACTTCCAAATTCCACCTGTCCACCCAAATTAATCATCTATTGACAATTTATATAAAGCTGAAGCCTAACGTTGCGCCGATAAAGCAACGCTATAGGCGACAGAACCCGAAGATGCAGCAGGTCATACATGAAGAAGTAGAACGAATGCTAGAGGAGGAAATAATAGAACCATCTGATAGTTCTTGGAGTTCACCAGTAGTTATAGTGCGGAAAAAGGATGGTCGGCCCCGTTTTTGTGTAGATTTCCGAAAACTAAACGAGGTTTCCGAAACGGATTCCTACCCTGTCACTCTGGAATTTACAATATATGATTAAGGGTGGGTAACATTCTCCCAACTTATTAATGATTCTTACTAAGAATTTGTACATTTGATGATAACCTTACTTCGACTAGAAACAAAAATCCGTAAATATCGAACTGGGAATCTGATAATTCGGTAGCTTCAAATATGCCGCCAAGACACTGGCAACCAGATTCTCGAAAAATACTTTCCTCACTTATTATTGGAAAACCAAATTGTCAAACCATCGACCAAAAAATTACATCTCTTAGGAGTCGGCGTTAATTCGAATTCAACCCAGCATGAACACGTCTCCACCAGATGCACAAAAGCTTAGTTATATTTTTCGAGCTAATAATCTGTTTGCGAGAAAGCAGCTATTGCTATTTACAAGGCTCAAGTTCGCCTAGCATTGTAATACTTGACTCAATTCAATTATGCTAACAGACAAGCCGTCATTAACAGCTCACCTCCATTCGCTGGAACGAACATCGGAGGAAGTTTGCCGACTTATGTCTGTTTTACAGATATCGCGGCAGGTGTTCTGCAGCTATTGCCTCCATTATTCTACCGGGAGCACAGTTTACTCGTGATACAAGGTATGAAAGTTAATACATGCCAATTTGCCGTACACATCTCCATAATCCGAACATCGTACTATCAGAAGAAAGCGTTTCTACACCGAAAATCTATAGACCGCTTCATCCTAGAGTTGTTTCCGGTTGGCCACGATTTACAGCGGATCAAATCCAGCTTAAACCACTAATAACTGAAATTATCCCTGGTCGCTTTAGAGGCGCTTTTCCCGAGAGTTACTCATAACAAAAAATGGACAGTCAGTGGATAACTGAAATCATGAAATATCCTTCCAAAGTAACTTGATAAGTCCGAAAAATCCTCATAATTTCGCACCATAGAGTTGTAAGTGATAGAAACATGGCCGTTTACCGTTATGGTGTGAGAAAATGTGGAAATCGCTACTTCTCTCAAGATAGGATATAGTAAAAGTAATGAATATAAAATATAAAGTGAGCAAGACAAATTCTTTAATAATTTGAAATTATGATATTCCAAGGAAGATGGTTATATGCGTTCCTCGGCGCGAAATCTACATTCACAATGCAACTATGAATTATAGAAAATGTCAAGTCATCCCGACTCAAAATCTGCATACAGCTGTTTCGATCTTATTAGATCTCTTCAATGCAGCTCACTTGTCTCGGAGTGAATTAACGTAATTCCTGATGTTCCCAATACAAATCGCTATCGAACTACTATCTGGATAACAAACCAGAGCGCCCTCCGCCAAAGATATTGGGAACCAACAGTTAACTGTTCAGGCCGAAAATGCAGAATTCCGCTCAGAAAATAAATACTTCCTGACATGAAGATGACTACTCTGCAACAGTGGCGTATATGATTCTAGAGCATACTAACATGGAGCTTTAAAACTCACGAGAACATATAACCACCCCACTTGCAAGATTTTTTGATAATTTCAAATTATTGCCGAATTTATGAAGAAATGCGTTATTCTTGTTGTTGGGACTCGTTATTTATTTTTTATTTAATATGGGGTTACGCTACCGCGACCTTAAAGTCTATTGTGCCCCATTAGAGCTGTTTTCACTACTACGCCATCTACAGATCGTCTCCTAGTTTCAGAGTATTAATGAACTCTAATATCTGGAAAGGCTTCAAGGAGATTACGTCTTCACCCCTGCAAGTTTCTTGTCCAAAGAATTATTTCCATTTGCTTGCAATGCCGAGGTATTCTGTAACTAGGCAGCAAACAGCAGTTTCCTCCTCCTCCCCACAGAATCTACACTCTTCAGTTTCTGATAAACCTATTTTCATCAGATGCTCCCTGAGGTGACAGCGAAGTCAATGGGGAGGTGTAATTTGTTCTTACTGAGATCCAGATATCCATTGGAACTTGCAATTTTAAAGTTCCGAAACTTTTTTGAGTGATCTTCCCCAATACAATCTCTAAAACCGGTAAATAACTATCAATCGTCTGTATTTGTTTGTCAACCATTTTGATACAACTTGTATACATAAATACAATAAAAGTATCGTAAATCGTAATGAAATTTCTGGTAAAGTCATTGATTTTAACCTATTTAGGTTAAGAAACAAAACTTCAATCGAAACTTCATATTTTGGTTTAATTTAATATTTGAGTTTGGTTCCATTAATTATTTGATAGATGAGTCTTCTTCTTTTAATCATATATAATTGTTTTCAGTATACAGACAAAATTAGGCCTTAACATTTTGTGATATTGTATTCCATAATTGTATTTACTACATCTGGTAGTTTATTCACCATAATGTTCTCATTATAGTTTTATACTTTATGGGTGAATCCAACCACATAATAATCCAAAATGCTGAATTTTGCATGAATTCAAGGCTGCAGTATCCTTATGGCAATATAACACACTTTATTACCCGTGTTAGTTAGCTATCATTACCGAATGTTTATTTGATGCCATTTTACTACTTACTACTCCACAAATAGATAGATGCAAACTGAGGAGAATATAATATTTACGGTACGTAGTTGGAAATTTATGGTTAATTATGTGCTAGGTTTATATTAGGTAAATTACAAGATAAAAGCAATAATATAATATCAAATTATCTATACCCATGGTAAACGATCATATTTCATATCGATTTGCTATTAATGAATCCGACTCGTACCCTTTGCAGGATACAGATAATATTTCTGAGAAAGTCACTTTGCCTGCTACATCTTATTATCGAGCGGTTGCAAAATTTGGGAAATGGATTCTCTCTGAAATTGGAAGTTTCAGCATTGTCACAATTTTTTATATATTTTTTCTCTTACATATATAAACCGATGGTTGTATATATATATACAGGGTGTTCCTTAAAGACATGCTTATATTTAAGGGGGTGATTCTTCGACTCATCTTAAGAAAAAAACCACCTATGAAGGTATGTCCTAGAAGTCTTGATTTTTGAGATGCGGGAAGATACAACTTTGAAAAAAATATATTTTTGTAGTAATAACTGTGATAAAATTGTAGACAACTCTATAAGATTTGGTACATGTTTTGTACATCTGGAAAAAATCTGATCTCTTAATTTGCTTTCAGTCGATGCACAAACATTTTCACATTGCATCAGATTTTTGAGGAATTGATCCCGAAGTAAGTTTTTAGTTTTAAAGAGAAAACCATGCGTCAGACAATGAAATCCCATGGGATCAAATTTGCTCAAAAATGAATGGGGATCTCAAAATTTATTTTTATAAAGTTGTCTACAATATTATCTCAGTTATTATTCAAAAACTGAATTTTTTTCAAAACTTTATCACCTTGTATCTCAAAAGTTGAGACTTTTAGGACATACGTTCATGGGTAGTTTTTTGCTTAGAATGAGTCAAAGAAGCACCCCTTAATTCTTAGAA
>JARQZK010002364.1:65000-94637 GCA_030704885.1 Cynegetis impunctata | reverse complement strand
TTTTGCCGAGATTTTCGGAAAGTCTTCTTTACTATTATTTGATGTGTCCCAAACTACTTTAACAGTACGGCCAAATATCATGAAGAAATATCAAGCAGCATTTAAGTAATGAACAAAATTCATTTTTAATAATCTAACTAAAACACCCTGTAAATCAGTAAGGAGAAATATTTTGTATGAGCAAATTGGGTTAGATCTTTATATTTTGAGCTCAAAATTCTCCCGTTAAAATATTTACACATATTAATTAATCACCCTGTATATATGTATATATAAATATATATATATATAAATAAATATATATATATATATATATACTATATATATTATATATATATTATATATATATATATATATATATATATATATATATATATATATATATATATATAATATATATATATATATATATATGTATGTACAGGGTGTTCGGCACATGAACCATGGAAATTTTTAGAGATATTGTTGGGGTCATTTGTTACCTTTCCACACTTGGACACCGGGTCTAAAGACGGTTAGGGAAATATAATGTTTTCAATTTTTATACTCAAATAACCCAGAATCCTGCCTTAATACCCTCTGAAGATTTCTATTAATGCCTGTCAAAAAACTATTTTCCTTAGAAATATGCTTTAATGTATGCTTGTTTAAATAGTCGATGATTTTCCACAAAATTTGTGATTTTGTGAAAATAAATCAACTTCAAAATTCAATATTGTAAAAAGTGACATCAATTGGGAACTTCATTCAAAAGAAGTTAAAAAAACTTCTCTACTTGATGACCTTTCTTACGGTATGTTACACATTTATAAAAAACATTTCTGCTTCAAATTTCGGATATTTCTTCAGAAGGACGGAAATCGTTCGAACTTGGTGAGAAAAACAATTTTGTTTTTATGATCGTTTATGTGAACAAGAGTTTAACTATTAAAAATAATTTAACACCTAACTGTTCTCTACTTACAAATTTTGTTCGAACATTTCCTCCTGTTCCTAATGGACGCCCGACGCCTCTTTATTAGGTACTTCAACTATTACGGTAGCTACTTATTTGTTGAAGAAGAAATATGTTTTTCTTTTCGAACAAAATATGTAACCAGAGATCAGTTGATGTATTAATTTATTGTTACCAGTTTAATTTCTGCTCAAATGAATGATCATAAAATCATATTCTGTTTGAACAAAAAACAAAAATATTTCTGCTTCGATAAATAACCAGCTACCGTCTCGGTTGAAGTAAGAAAGAGGTCTCGAGCGTCCATTAGGAATAGGGAAAAATAGTTCGAACCAAATTTGTAACTAGAGAACAGCTAGGTTTTAAATTATTGTTAATATTTCAACTTTTGTTGAAATAAACGATCATAAAATTAAAAAAAAGAAATATATATATATATATATATATATATATATATATATATATATATATATATATTATATATATATATATATATATTATATATATATATATATATATATTATATATATATATATATATATATATATATATATATATATATATATATATATATATATATATATATAACTACAAAGAGGAGATTTATCGCGGGGAAATAGTATATAAAACAAAAGCAAAATTATCGGTCTAGCCCGCATATGTCGAAGCAGCCGTTGACACGTGTTTCGGACTCATTGGTCCTCATCAGAACGGCGTAGCCAAGTATGCGATGGAAAACCTGGAAATGAAACAGCAACAACAAGCAGAATCCTTTGCTTCGGAAGACAATCACACATTTGTGGTACATTGTTCGAACTCTCCGGTTTGGGAGATTTGGTCAAACTATGACCACGGAGGCGATTAATGCCATCCGCGAGATCCTGGACCGTGGAAATAAACTACAAAGAGGAGATTTATCGCGGGGAAATAGTATATAAATCAAAAGCAAAATTATCGGTCTAGCCCGCATATGTCGAAGCAGCCGTTGACACGTGTTTCGGACTCATTGGTCCTCATCAGAACGGCGTAGCCAAGTATGCGATGGAAAACCTGGAAATGAAACAGCAACAACAAGCAGAATCCTTTGCTTCGGAAGACAATCACACATTTGTGGTACATTGTTCGAACTCTCCGGTTCGACATATGCGGGCTAGACCGATAATTTTGCTTTTGTTTTATATACTATTTCCCCGCGATAAATCTCCTCTTTGTAGTTTATTTCCACGGTCCAGGATCTCGCGAATGGCATTAATCGCCTCCGTGGTCATAGTTTGACCAAATCTCCCAAACCGGAGAGTTCGAACAATGTACCACAAATGTGTGATTGTCTTCCGAAGCAAAGGATTCTGCTTGTTTTTGCTGTTTCATTTCCAGGTTTTCCATCGCATACTTGGCTACGCCGTTCTGATGAGGACCAATGAGTCCGAAACACGTGTCAACGGCTGCTTCGACATATGCGGGCTAGACCGATAATTTTGCTTTTGTTTTATATATATATATATATATATATATATATATATATATATGTATATATATATATATATATATATATATATATAATATAGTATATATATATATATATATATATATATATATATATATGAATATATATATATATATATATATATATATATATATATAGGGGTGATTCTTCGACTCATTTTAAGAAAAAAACTACCTATGAGAGGTTTTCCTTAAAGTCTTAACTTTTGAGATACAGGGAGCTAAAATGTTAAAAAAAATCAGTTTTTCAATAATAACTGAGGTAGTATTGGAGACAACTTCATAAAATTTGGTACATGTCTATGAATCAAGGTGAATTTTGTGATGTAATTACGAAAATTTTCAATTTCTCTACCAGTGGCGTTCGTAAGAGTTTCGCAATGAATATTTCTGGAGAAAAAAATAATACTTTTTTTTTAAATTCTTATTCATTTTTGAGCAAATTTTATATCATGGACTTTCTTTGTCCGGCGCATGGTTTTTGCATGAAAAAATAAAAATTGTTTTAGTTCAGGATCAATTCCTCTGAAATCTGGTGCAATGTGGAAATGTTCGTGCATCGACTGAAAGAAAATTAAGGTATCAGATTTTTTCCAAATGTACAAAAAATATACCGAATATTATAGAGTTATCTACAATATAATCTCAGTTATTACTAAAATAGTTATTTCTTTTCAAAATTTTATTAGCCTCTATCTCAAAAGTTAAGACTTTTAGGACAGTTGTTCATAGGTAATTTGTTTTAAATGAGTCGAAGAATCACCCCCTTAAATATTAGCATGTTTTTAAGGAACACGCTATATATATATATATATATATATATATATATATATATATATATATATATTTATATATATATATATATATATATATATATATATATATATATATATATATATATATATATATATATATATATATATATATATATATATATATATATATATATATATATATATATATATATATATATATATATATATATATATATATATATATATATTTATATATATATATATATATTGTAACGTGTAAATTCTCCACTTAAATACTACTACCGAACTATGCACTCAGATACCGTGATCCCTCGCTATAAAACGCCTGACTGAATGACCTGCGTACAAGAGAGTATGGGGATAGAGTTGAATTTCCACGTGAAACACAGGATATCGGTCTCTTTAGCCAAGTTACGATTGAACAAGTAATATCGTTAACTAAGAGAATTATATTCAATATCAATTGAACGTGTATTAAAGTTTATAAAAATTTATTAAATATCTGTGGCGTCTGATAGACGGTAAGTTATTAGAAGAAATATAACTATTCCGTGTTAATGCATTATCTTGAAAATCTGAATTAATTCCTTATTTAATTTTTCCGCCATTTCATATTTTTTTCATTTATCTATATTAAAATTATTTATCTTTCTATATTGAAATAATCATCTCACATTTCTTAATTTATAATATTTCTAATTCATTTGCTTGTCTCATTCCCTCAATTTAACACAAGATTTTTGTAGGTTAACGATGGCATATTTCACATGGTCATATCTTACGTTCAGTTTAATGTTGGAACATATACTGTCTTTCTTAGCATCTTTGCTTGAGATAAATCTGAATGTTAGTTTGAATTGGCCATCGATACCCTACAGATATTCTTGGAACATATTACGTTTGAGATTGTATGTTGATTTGCCCCGAATTATTTTAGCCACTTGGTCTGGAGTTTAACCTTGGTTAGAGCTAAAAGCCATATTATCTGAAGTTTGAAATCCACGTTATTGGAAGTTTGAAATCCACGTTATCTGGAGCTACCAGGAACCTAGTTACAAAAAAGGGCAGAAGTCAAGAGCACAATCCATCCAAAGAGGAATCTCCATCGTCGAGGAAACATTAAATAAAACATACAAAAAAAGATAAGTCTTCTGTAAAAGTGAAAGAAAACAGTAAATACCTTCATTTTACCCAGTTGTTATTATCACTGAAAACAACCCAGAACCCAGAAGTGATAAAAACATGATTTGACAGGAGAAGCAAATAACTGATTTGTAAATAATTATAACAGTACCTTTTTCCCAGAAAAAACATAACTTCAACCACAGAGATAAACTACTGTGAAACCACCTATGTAACGTCTGAGCCCTGGAATTGTCACATAGGTGATTTGTATGGTACCTTTAGCGGTGCGGTTAACTCTTACACATAGGAAGATTCTTTTTGATCAATTTAAACCGTGTTACGTTCTTTTAACACATGAATGCTTCTACTAGCATATAAGTGGTAAAATCTTGTTTCCAATGATATCAAAATCACGTTATATTTATATATATATATATATATATATATATATATATATATATATATATATATATATATATATATATATATATATATATATAATATATATATATATATATATATAATATTATATTATATATATATTTATATATATTATATATATTTATATATATATATATATACAATATGATATTGTGTAGCCATATGCGAGTGAAGACGTACTTTTCAATTCTCCGTGTCCATGGTTATCTCAAGTTAGAAGTGTCGAATTTCGCTCAAATTCATCGAAGGCTCAAGATTAATACTGTGAATTCATTTTCTAGAAATTTTCAGTGCAGAACTGTTTTTTTTTTCCACAGTTGATCAAACTCCTTTGTTTGTTTTCTGTTTATGCTGTACTGACTTTTAAATCAATCGTATTCTACACATCTGCTGACATTATCAACTGAAGGTATAAAGCTTATCATACACGGAAACGCATCTCAAGCGAAGAATGGCCGTTGATGGTGATTTATCGAGGTTTTTGAAGAATGAATTTGCCACTCAGACCGCTACACTGAAAGAGGAATTATCGAAAGTAAGAGAAGAAATTAGGCAGGTAGGATTGACTAGGGGATTACGATTGAAGTCATGTGAAGAAAGAATATCTAAGCTGGAAAGTGAAATTCTCTATATCAAGAGAAATACCTTAAGGAAAAACGTAATAATTTCAGGGTTGAAGTTGAATAACTCCAATCTATTACATTCTGTTATATCTCAACTTAACTCCCTTTTGGATATTAACTTGATTGAATCCGATATCGACAATATTTATAGACTGGGAAAGGATAAACCAGTGGTAAAGATAGAATTTTTAACTTTTTTGGCGAAATCTAAACTGATCAATAATCGACGTAAATTGAAGGGTTATCAAATTTATATAAACGAGGATCTTTGTGAAGAGGACCGTGGTGACTTTAAACTTCTGAGACAAAACCTTAATTTAGCTAAAGCAAGCAATTATAAGGCATATATCAGGTCGAAGTGCTTATTTGTTAACGGTGAAAAGTATACAGTCGAGCATCTCAAGAATCAAGATAATTCAGATAATAACCTCCCGACTTTAAACGACCAAAACAGAGACTTTTATCCCCGATCTGGCAGAAATCCTGAATTGGGGACAAGTGCACCGAATAGTCCGGCCCCTATACCACGATACAAGGAAATGCTAACTGAGGACGAACATTTGTCAATGGTAGAGGAATCGAGATTTGACCAGGAGATTTCGTCGATCAATCAGGTACTGCATAAGGCAAAAGGTTGGAAGGATCTGGGTAGAACGCGATCGCAGTCTTCGGGAAGTGCCAAAAAGGAGCAGGGAATAGTCAACCTTGAGACGAAGATAAAGAGAGGTGGCTGAGACGATTAGTTAAGTCTTCTTTTTTCTTTCTCTATTTCATTATTTATTTGTTTTATTCTCTATTTCATTATTTATTTGTTTTATTCTCTATTTCATTATTTATTTGTTTTATTTTTGATTTTTTCATTCGATTAATTGTTTTTGATTTTTTTTCTTCTCCTCATTTTAATATGGATCAATTTTTGAGAGATTTTGAAGTGGAAATACATCAATCTAGATATTTGGATCAATTGGGTGATTTAAATAATTACGATGTGGCAAAAAAACTCAAGCTATTACATAACAATATTAGAAGTATAGAGAAAAATCTTGATGAATTTAAAATACTACCCTGAGAAATTTCATGTTATTGTCTTGACAGAAACGTTCACGATATCAGATCTGGATCCTTTTAAAATCAGAGGATACACTTGTTTATACAACAATGGTACTTATAACAGGAATGACGGTGTTATTATATATGTTCGAGATGATCTACAGTACAGTCAAAAAATAGTATATATTGGAGAGATAAAAGTTTTAGAATTGGATATAGAACTCACAGGGAAAACAATCGAAGTAACAGGAATTTATCGTTCTCCACAAGTGTGTCAGAAAAATTTTAATAGAGATTTATTGGAATACATTGAAAAAATGCAAAAATACAATTACCATGTTGTTGTGGGTGACATGAACATTAACCTATTGTCAAACAGTGAACTTGTTGAAGAGTATAAGAATTTATTCAGTTCTTTCGGATATAGTTCTCACATTAATGAAGTAACCAGACCTTCCAGTAGTAGTTGTTTAGACCATTTCTTTCTTAGACGTCGAAGTCCCACTAAAGATAAAAATAATTCTTTCATTCTTCGTTCAGATATAACCGATCACTATGCAACAGTATTATGTCTGGATATTGAAAAAATGCAGATGGAAAAAGCTCACAGATACAAAAGTTATGTTGATTATAGAAGAATGAAAAATGACCTTAGGAAAATAATTTAGGGAGATATGATTGAGGGAAAAAATGTAAATTCTTTTGCCGAAGCTTTTATTGGTTCAATAGCTCAATATACGGAAGAAAACACAACAAGGATAAAGTTAACATATAGAAAATATGGGAAAAAGGACTGGATTACGCCGGGCTTTCTGAAGGCTATAGATAACAAAAATAACCTATACAAGAATATGATTAAAGACCCATTCAACATGAGGTTGAGGCAGCAATATGCAAAGTACCGAAACGTGTTACAAAAGTTGATAAAAGCTGCAAAGAAAAATCACATAAACAAATTTGTCACAAGGAATACTTCTAAGGTAAGATCTCTCTGGTCTTATGTTGATGATCTCTGTGGAAGATCTAGGCCTGAAACAAAGATAGATTCGGTTAAAACTACTGATGGACAAGTAGTAACATCGAAAGGAGAAATGGTGGAGGAATTCGGGAGATATTTTTGTGAGATAGGAAAGCGACTAGCAGAGAATATAGATGAAGTTTCAGAAAAGGAAGAAGGAGAATGTCATTGCGACAAAACATTTTTTCTGTTTCCCACTTCTGTGAATGAAGTGAGAGAAATGATAGGAGAACTGAAAAACGGTGGAGCTCCGGGAAATGACGGTATCAGGACTGAACTCCTAAAAAATATCCAAGATGAAACAGAACCTATTATGTTGCTGGCCAATCTATGTTTTGAGACTGCTGAATTTCCGAACATCTTCAAGGTGGGCGTCATCAAGCCACTGTTCAAATCGGGAGATAAAACCACTTTATCAAATTATAGGCCGATTTGCTTAACAACTAATCTGTCTAAAATAATAGAGAAATTAATAAAAGTTCGAGTTGTTAACTTTCTGAACAAGAATAATAAGTATGGTTTCAGGACGGGCAAGTCTACAGAGGATGCAATTAATAAAACTTGTGGAGAGAATATACGGATGAATGGATGGAAGCAAGGTGGGTCTGTGCGTATTTATATACCTTGCGAAGGCCTTCGACACCGTATCGCATAAAAAACTCTTACGAAAACTTTACCTCAATGGCTTTCGGGGTAAAACATACAAACTGATGAAAAACTACTTATCAGATAGGACCCAATTTGTGAAAATAGAGGAGCATTCAAGTGAAGAAAGAACTGTTGAATATGGGGTACTACAGGGTACAGTATTATACACAGTACAGTACAATATATATGTGAACAGCCTGTTGTTAATGGAAAAAAAGGGTACGATTATCAGTTTTGCAGATGACACTGTAATAATGTACGAGAGTAGTACTTGGGGAATGCTGTATTTGTTTGGGGTTTTATTTCTTTTCCCACATCAATTTGAAATGGAAAATCGGTGATTATTTTTTTAAAATTTAAACTGACTTTCGTGGGAAATAAATATTTCTGTTCATGCCCCGAAGTAGATTTTCTCAAAATATTTATATCTTAAAACAATTAATGAAAATAATTCAGACGTTTATTGAATGAAATACACATGATGCACGTGTTGGTGAAACTTCACCTTCTTCAGATAATGAATGCAAAAATGTTTAATATGGTTATTAATTTGCATCATGTATCGGCCCAATCAATCCAAAATATTTATATGCTTGAATTTAAAACTCCAGTCATGTAACTAAAATGTAGTATTTGGACAAATTAAATCATATAAGGCCTTTGATCACTTCCGATGAACTTGTTCTGTACAGGCTGTCCCTCTTTCGATGTTCATTGCGGGATAACTTGAAATTGAAAATATTGCATTGCAGATTTTTGGAATGAGCTGTCATTGTTTAGATATAACCCAATGTTATAATTTTGTTAATGAAACTCTATGTATATTTTGCCATACTCAAAACATAAATGCTTTGCGCTTTTCAAAACTATATAACACTTTTATGATATTTTAAGTATTAGCCCTGTATTTAGGTAAATTTCATTTTTTTATAGCAAGTCAAGACAAATACCACTCTCAAAATAGATCTCTTGGCGCAATAAATAAATACCATTCGAATTTATAGTTCAAATTTATTGTTTTGTCTAATTGTTTACTAACTTATATCAAATAATATTTTTTCAATTAATATATTTCATTTTAACCTATATAAATTGGAGTGATATTTGTTTATTGTGCCAAACGACCTATTAAACTGATATTTGTCCTGACTGAAAAATGAAATTTATCTAAATACAGGGTTAATACTTAAAATATTATATAAGTAGGTACTATATATTTTTGAAAAGCGAATATAGAAAATATACAGAGTGTTCCATTTGAAAAATTACAAATCAAAAACATTGGTTTATATCTGAACAATGAAAACTCATTTCAAGAATCTGGATTTTACATGAAAAAGTGTATAAAAGCAGTGGCGGATTTACATATTTGCTGCTAGTAGGCTATTCAAATTTTCCTGTTCCTACCTACAATTCGACACCCTAGTTCACAATCATATTAATTACAATTTTATTGTCAATGAAATTGTGATTTTATGATTTGTGTACTATCGTCCTAATAATACTACCTTTGGCTTTAATTAGTATGATTGTGAACGGGATCGATGTGTCAGTTCCTAGGTTATTTTTATAACCCAACGATTTAGGTAAGATTGTACAAGAAATATTTTTTGGGCATATTTCTGAGATAATAAAAGCTCAATAATGTACTAGTACTACTAAGAAGGCGGGGCAAGGTGTACGTTGATACACATAATAATGTACATTCGATAAACGTAATTCAATTTTTATTGCGTTCACAGTATAAAAATAATTTATTCAATTATCCGTTTGATGATGATGGTGACATTCAATTAAGTCGTCGTATGAAATCTTGTTCATTTGTTTCTGACTCTAAGCACAAATAGGCTAAGGCGTGTAGCTTTTCTTGGCTTAACGTAGATCTTAGATAATTTTTCACCCGTTTTCAGCAAGAAAATCTTTCCTCATCCGAACAGAGCTCAAAAAAAAAACCACCAGGTAGATTTGCAAGCTCTTTTAGCTTAAAAAAATAGCGGGAAGCGATCGACCGTTTTTCAGATATTTCGAAAAATTTTTCGACAACAATATCTCCTCAATGGATCAAACGATTTTCATGTTCTTTCGGTCAACCGACGCAGTTCGAGAAGGAAGAGAGCTGAGTAAATTTTGAAATTGATCGGTTTGATAGACTAGGACATTTTTTTGAGAATTTTATTCTTGCGATTTCTCAAAATAGACTAGGCCAAATCGATTGCAATTCTCAGGAAGTCTGAGTTTAGCGAAACTCTTTCGAATGCCGATCGGTTTGTTCGAAAGTTGTACATAGGTAAGTATTACATACACACATACATACAGCCAACATGATATTATCGTAAAAATAGTAATAATGGCTTCCTAGTACCTCAAAACGTCGAGATCTGAAGAAAACTCGATTTTCGGAAATCGGGGTGAAAATAATAACTTCTCAGTTATTGAAAATTTCAAATTTTTTTAGTTGATGGTAGTTGAAAATCTTGTCCCCAAATTTGCCGCCCCTAAAATCTGCCGCCCTAGGCTCCAGCCTGCTGGTAAATCCGCCACTTTATAAAAGACAGTTTTCACTTTTCCTATGAGTTAAAAGATAGCTGTGATACAGGGGGAGGGGCGAAATGCAATATTTTCAATTTCGCCCTGTTTCTCTGAAACGAAGCAAGCTCAGAAAATTTTATTTGCGGTATCGTGAGATTCACAAAAAAGTAGTCAACGTTCGCGAAAACCGAAAATCTCTATCTTTAAAAATAAGCAAGTTATAACGTAAGGACATCGAAAATGGGACAGTCTGTACAAGCTGAGAAGCAAGCACTCTTAGTTTGGCAGTTTCGAATATGCCTGCCCCACACCACCTCAACCTCCCCTCACCAAAACTTTCCCAAAATGTAACTTTTATGAATATTTACTTTTCTGAACCACATGAACTATTGTGACTATACGAGGGCAATTTTAGGAAGTTAAACAAGATAAATTGCTAAAACTTTGGAAAGCCATGTCTCGGAAACTATTGAGTCTACAGAGACGAAAAAATTATTGAAATTTGGCACATTACATCTGGTTTGAAAAAGTTCTTGGTCGAAATACTGCTTCTTTATGGTCAAATTGGCCGAATACTGAAAAAAAATGCCAAACAATCTGCAGTTTTTAGGCTGAGAAACTAAGTTCCGAGGGGGCTCCGAGATCAAAAAACCTCTACTACCTGATTTCATGTAAGTGAAATCAAGTTTAGATGACAATTTAACTGGACTATTATTCAAATATTTTTAAATTATTACTAACCGCCGAAGAAACTCTGCCTTTTTGTGAGAATTCTTTATTATATATAATGAACACGCTGTAAAAATTGTAGATCGAATAAAAAATTTTTTTTTTAAATTTTTGAAAATACGAATTTGGGGTAGTTTGTCCCCAATCCTTTCAGAAGTGTCATTTTTTTCTTAATTCTTTATCAGGTAGAATTTTTACGACTTTCTTGTATGCGCATTACTAGGTGTACCCAGGTAGGCCAGGCATATAGGTACCTGCTTATTGAGTGGACTGATATCTTTCAACAAAGTTTCATGATGCATAAAACACTTCATGAAAAAAACGTCATGAAATTTCACATATTCATTCATGAAAAACCCTTGTATTTAAAAACATTGCCTAGTAATGCAGTCATTTTAGAAGTTTTAAACCTCAATCTGCCGAAAAATTCCTAGCGAACTGAGTTTTCGTACACACCTTTATTACGGCATTTTAATGAATATGTGAAAAATCGATACTGATATCGTGCCGCCTAAAAAAGTTATTATGGTCAAAAAATCGCGAAAATCATTTTTTATCTATTGACCTCAGACCTATTGCTTTGAGGTCAATAGAGGTTATTACAAAAATGGTTCATCGTGCAATTATCTACAAAAAATGCAATTTTTCTGCCAGATAAACCTTTTTTCTGTCAGATAAACCTTTTTTGGAGTTAACCGCTGAGTAAGCGACTATATTAAGATTATGCACTCTTTTCGTTACCAGCCTCGGTATAGAATGCAAGGCGCGTTTTTTTTTGACATTTTTTTTTCAGTAGTCATAATCAATTATATGTAATAAAATGCGATTTAATTTAAATGTAAAGAAATAATAATAATAATAATAATAATAATAATAATAATAATAATAATAATAATAATAATAATAATAATAATAATAATAATAATAATAATAATAACAAGCTTTATTTCAAGTAAAGTAGAAATGTAAATTCATAACTTCTTGAAATGAAATAGTGTCAAAGATTTCAATCCAACTACTGGTTAGAGGTCCTGTTTAATCTCCTCATATCATACATCAAAAACTCTTCTACAGTGTGTTCAATTTGAATCAATAGTTTGAAAATTTGCTTCTTCAAACCTTCAAGGGTGGTTGTTTCTTTTATGTGATCTATAATTTTGTTGTAATATTTTACACAACTATATTCTGGTCCCTTTTCAGTTAATGTAAGTCAATTGAAACAATGCTTAAAAATAACAATTTACACATTTATTATACGCTTGACGCACGTTTCGGTGGAACTTCACCTTCTTCAGATGCTAATGGCAAACTAACTATGATTCTCTGTTATATCGAAAACAAGAAATGACAAATTATGTAGAAGAGGTAAATACAACCCGTAATACATACCGGTAATAATTTAGGAAATCATATAAAAAATAATAAATCCAAAGTTCATAAAGATAATAAATCAGGAGTTTATAAAATTAATTGTGGCGATTGTGATAAGTTTTACAGTGGTAGAACTTTCAGAAGTTTTCAAGATAGAATTTCAGAACACAAACGTAGCTTTGTTAATCCAAGAAAATCACACATTCAATTTTGATTTTAAAATATTAAATACTGAAAGTAAGGGAATTAAACTTAATTATTTAGAATCATTACAGATAAATAAATACAAGCATTCCGATCTCCTATTGAATAGTCAAATCGATCATACTTCAAGCCCCCTTCTTAATCTTTTCAAAATTACCGAACTACCTGACTAGCAGTTCAGAATTGGTTTTTCCTTTTCTAAGAGTTATTTGTAACCATCTTTGGTTTACCCCTTCTACATAATTTGTCATTTCTTGTTTTCGATATAACAGAGAATCATAGTTGGTTTGCCATTAGCATCTGAAGAAGGTGAAGTTCCACCGAAACGTGCGTCATGCATTATTTTTTTATAATAAATGTGTAAATTGTTATTTTTATCCATTGTTTCAATATGTTTATTAATTTACACCAGGTATCGGCCCAATCAATCCAAAAAATGTAAGTCTATGCTATGGATATTTCAACTTTGTTGTCCTTGTGTTATATGTTGTTGTAGATTTAGTCTGAAAATAGTTTTTATTTTTGAAGACAAATATAAGGCATTCTTGTATGTGAACTGCAATTGCAGTTAGCAGGCCATTTTTCCGGAATATTCCTCTACATGATTCCCTGCTGCTCATCCGCATAATTGTTCTAATAGCTCTCTTCTGCATCTTCAGAACACGATCCATAGTGTTTCCACTTTCATAAAATATAATTCCATACCTTAGTTTTGATTCAAATGTAGCTTCATAGAATACTTTAATTGGTGATTGGTCTAAGTATCTTGTTAAAACACCCAGTGAGTAGCAGATGGAAGCTAGCTTGTAGCATAGTGATGATATATGTTCGCTCCAGTTTGAATTTTCATCTATTGTGAGACCTAGGAAGCGTCCAGAGTTTTGCAGTGCGACTTTGTTGTCATTGAGTTGGATGTGGGATGGTGTTAGGAAACCGGAATGAGCAGTCTTCAGAAGAATGGCACATGTTTTTCTACATTCATACATAGTCTGTTGGACTGAAACCATTGCATCGTTTGTTCTAAAGTGCTTTGAACTAGATTTGAAATTTCTGGGAACATAGATGCACTCAGAGTTAAATTGAAATCATCTGCATAGTTGATCATATGATGTTCAACATTGCTGGATAAGTCATTGATGAAGATGATAAAGAGTATAGGACCGAGAATACTCCCTTGTGGAACACCAAGTTGTATGTATGCCTCTTCAGATATAGTTTTTGTGCTATTTACATTGATAGCGACCTTTTGTTTACGATTAGACAGGTAGGATCTAAACCATTCTTTTTCTGTACTTCTTATTCCATAGTAGTCCATTTTTGTTGATAAGTAATTGTGAGTTAAGGTATCAAAGGCCTTAGATAGGTCCAGTAATAGAGCAATTACTACTTTGGAGTCTTCCAAGCCATTTAATGTGTCTTGAATGAATTCAAATGCGGCTGTAGTTGTTGATTTCTCCTTCACATATCCGTGTTGTGATGATGTCAGGATTTTCTTCTGAATGAGGAAAGTCACCAGTTGTTCACAGATGGCCAACTCTAATATTTTAGAGAAGGTAGGAAGAATGCTGAATGGTCTACAGCTTTCGGGTTTATCCTCTTCACCTTTTTTGTATATTGTCTTAATGAGAGCTTGCTTCAATATTTCCGGAAAGACACCATATTTCATAGACTTATTAATGAGATAGGTGAGTGGAGTTGCTATCTCTTCCATACAGAATTTCACGGTTTTTATTGGGCTATCATCTATTCCTGAACTGTTTTTATTCTTGAGCCTTCCTATTAATTTCAATATTTCTTCCTTTGTTATTGGATGGAAATTAAAGTTATTATCGTTTCTTTCGATGTTATGTCGGAATGGTATATTTTTTTGATGTCTAATTTTCTCAGCTGCTGTTGCAAAATGCAGATTAAATTTGTGTGCCATTTCGGTGGGATCCACAGGAATCTCTTCACTTGAATTTTCATTATTCTTAATTGTTGCAACTGTTCTCCAAAGTGTTTTCATTTTGTTGTCAGAATTTAGAAAAAGCTGCCTAAATTTATTGCTCTTCTCTTTTCTTAACAACTCATCATATTCTTTTTTTACTTCCTTGTACGATTTCATAAAGACATGATTAAAAGTCTTACAAACATGTAATAAGTGGAGTCTGGTCTTACAGTTTATTATTTCTTTACTCCTTGGAATAGGGAGTTTTTTATTAGCAACTTTAATCTTTCTCATTGGACATGGCTGGTCTAACTTGTTTTTGAATAAATTCATAAAGGTATTCCATTGTTCATCTACCAACTCATCTGGAATGTTGTATAAAGTATTCTAATCCAGGAGTTTCAGACTTTCAGCTAAATTTTGAATGTGGTTTGATGTTATAATTCTTTTATATTGGTATTCCTGGCCTTGGTGCATCTGATCCGGTATTGTTATCATCGATGCTGTATCATGATCTGAAATATTGGTTCTTATTATTTGTGACACGAAGTTTTGTTGGTTGATAAGAATATTGTCAATGCAAGATTTACTATATAAGGTTGATCTCGTTGGCTCGTTGATGCTGGCTTTTATTCCATATGAGTCCAATAAATCAAGGAATTGGATTGTATTTCTGTTAGACTTATCGAGGAGGTTAACATTAAAATCGCCTGCAATAATTACTGTTTTGTTCTTCCAACATATCATCTGAAGAAGCTCTTCGAATTTCTTGAGGAATTTTTTTGTTTCCCCTGGGGTAGTATACAGTGATATTATAGTGATTACTCAATTTTCAATATCTTTTCAATTGAAAGTTTAACAATATCTTTTCTTTCTTGATATTGCATAACTTTTTTCGAATAAATGGCACTTCCTCCATGTTTGTACTCGCTGCGACAGAAGGCACTAGCTATCTGAAAACCTTTGATGTTATGGTTCTGAAGTTGTTCAAAACTTTTCCAATGTTCAGTTACACATATTGCTTTCAAGTTATCCAAAGCTTGTATCATGTCCTCTATGTTATCGATTACGTTGCTTATAGACTGAACATTTTGGTGAAGAATAGAAATAAGACCCGTGATCCGGGTTTTTGAAATAAGTTCCGAGAAGAAAATTCCCTCACTATGACCCCCTCAGGCCAGATTTCAGGACTGCAGATTGATTTGAACAACTCATCTGTTTGTACCACAACTACTTCAATTTCCTCATTTTGATTTATTTCTCCAAGGTAATCTTTTATTTGCTTTTCAGTAATGTCCTTGCCTTGAATCTTGTCGAATTTTTTTTAATAAAGAAGTTTTTATTTGAAAACTTAAAAATACAAACAAAATTTAATTCTGTATATATTTCCTTCATTCATTCAATTCGATATCTTCAGTTTCTCTATCATTAAAAGTTTTTGACAAAACATCGAGTCGACTTATTCCTCTACTTATGTCGACATATTCATTATCTTCATTATTAGTTGATTCCGCATTTGAGCATGACTGGCCACGGCAATATGCGCAAACTCTTGAGCATCTTAACTAGTTTTTTTGCATCCACATTTTCCGCCACAACCTTTTGTACAATTACAAAAGATTGTGTTTAGTAGATCATCGGGTGATGGTTTTAATCAACATTAATGACAGCAGCATGTTATTTTTTAACTCCCAACCCCACTGTTCTGGATCAATTTCTCTTCCTAGCCAGTGTATTTGATAATACACTCGATAATATGCTGTTGAAATTTCACAGAAGTCATAGTATTTAAATATTTATTATTACTATCAATACTAGCATTTCTGAATGTATGTAAACCACGTATATAACTTCTACTACATCATAATCCGACAACAATTCACTGCATATAAAATATGTATCGCTCATTAAAAAATTGTTCAAGAGCATGAAACTACCTACTAAAACAACGTCTTCAACATTCAGGAAATATTTTTCAACTAGGATAAACACAGTCCGATCGGTATTTTACGAAAATTCTATGATATAAGTATATTTTTCACGATAAAACCCAGATCAGATAAAAGTTTCTATATATTCAGAAACATGAATAAAAAGCAATAGAGTTTACGCTTTGGTATACGGTATACAAGATCCTATGTGAATAATGCATTCTAGTCGTATTTTCAGCGCTCTACTACAAAAACAATTGATCTTACAGAAAAATGAAGAAGAAATTTTCTGTAGATAATTGCACGATGAACAATTTTTGTAATGACGTCTATTGACTTCCCAGCAATAGGTCGCAAGATATTCGCGGAAAACTGATTTTCGCAACATTTTAACCTTCATAAATTTTTCAGCCGGCATGATTATATTATATCCTATGATGACTGCTATTGGTCATAATAAGCGATACGCCCCCTACCGGTGTCGAATATCACTAACGCATGGGCCATAGATTGATTCGTTTTGGTTTACATCTGTTTACGTGTATTTTATATGAGAAGTTGTTTTCCGAAAGCTGAACAACTCAAAGTTGCATTCCAAACAAAGTTGGTAAACTTTGAGATAACTTGAAGATTAAAAAAAGTCTGAACATAAAAGAGTTGTTCTTTACAGTTTACTGAGAATAATTATTTTCTCTGCAGTAAGTTTGTGGATTTTTCCATATAGAATTATACCAACTACTTAATGATGTGCAATTTTCAGCTGACCGAAAACGTAGAGTTTTTGAAGTCCAATGCTATTCCAACGAAAAATCTTCCACTTTTATCGGAATCTGAACCTGGGCTATCATCCAAAGATTCTAGATAATTGTATTTTCTTTCATGTAACAACCAGAGATACTATTAAAATAATAATAACAAATAATGTTCATTTGCACAACCAAAATAACAGTTTATCATAACATCAAGAATATGAGATAAATCTTGACTCTATAGCTAGGTAAAAACTAAAATATTTTATTATATAATCAGGAAAACAGAGATTTTATCAAAAAAGCTATATATAGTTAATCACATTCGAGTCCGCGAACACGTGTTTTATTGCTGCTCCACGCATAAGGAAAAATTCTTGGTAAAAAGTTCCAATTAAAGACTAAAATTTGAATGTAGTTACGTGCAATATACTCAGCTATTATCTGACAAATTGTTATTTGATTCTGACTTAAATCTCAGGTGCAATAGTGGAAATCAATAATAAAATAGTGCAACTTAATACCTTATTTTTCTTCGAGGTACATAAACAAGAAGTCCTACTGATAATGAGAAGATAAATTACCTGAAAAACTGTGTGATAAACCCACAATGCAATCTTTATCGGAACACTTTTTGTTGGATTCATAAAGGGGACCATACACTTCGACTTCGTTCTCTTTGCAAAATGAGTGATAGTGAACTTCCAGTTACAAACAATGAGATCTTTGATGAAATTATCAAGTCCAGAAATGAACTGAAAAATATAATCGAAGCAACTGAAACAAGACTTTTATTGAAAATAGAGGAGGAGAAACAGAAAATCAACAAACTAAAACAGGAAAACGAAAGTTTGAAGGGAAAAATAGAATATCTTGAAAGAGAGAGTAAAAAGAAGAATCTTGTGGTTTTCGGATTGAATAAAGCAAATGAGGAGATAACGCCTGAATTCATTATTAGTGAAATCAAACAACTAGTCAACGTCGAGATAAATCAAAGTGAAATCAGCGACCTATATACAATAGGAAAAGGACAAAATCGTCCAGTGAAAATTGAACTGACTAACAATTTTCGAAAAAGCTTAATCTTGAAAAACTGCTTCAAGCTTAAGGGTACACACATTAAAATTGCGAACGATCTCACACTTAAACAAAGACAGGAAGGACAGATACTAAAAAAACACCTCAATCTTGCTCGTCTAGACGGAAGAAACAAGAACTGCTTTATAAGGAGAAATAAACTCATTGTTGATAATAAATCATACTTACCAGAAGAACTGGAAAAATACGAGACTGAGGAAGACGCAGCTCACTCAAAGCCAAAAAGTGCTCCTTCCACACCAAACTTTTTCAATACAAAGAACACAAATACAAGAACAACGGATCAATCAGTACTAAACAAAATCAATAACAGAGGGGAGACATCCACAAAAGTCCCAGAAACGCCGAAGATTAAGAATCAGGTTAAGGGCAATCGTCCTACCGATTTTCAAGAGGCTACCAGGAGCCGAACTGCATCCACCACCACAAACAAGTCGTAAATATTGTATTAATATTGTGTTCGTATGTAAGTGTCCTATTTATAACTCTAATGTATAATCTTGACTATAACGAATAACATGAAATCATTGCTCTCATGAGCATATTAACCAATATATAAACGAAGTTACTGTTGAAGATCCACTTACGTTAGTAACGTCAAGTATAGAAGAATGTAAGAGCCATTTGAACATCAATATTTACAATAATAAATTTTCATTAATTCACTTCAACATAAGTAGTATAGCAAAACATTTTAACGAATTATTGGTATTTCTCGGAATGAGTCAGGGATTATTTTGATTGTATAGTGCTGACAGAAACTTGGGAAATAAAGAATATGAACCTTTTCAATATGGCCCGGATACGAAAGCATTTATAGTGGAAACCCAGTAAATCAAAATGATGGGGTTATTGTATATATATACATAAGAAACATAGAATCGAGAGCAGTGTTGAGGAAATTGGGATCCTGAGGTTGTTAAGGCGAAGATATTTTTCATTACAGGAAGCACAATAACTATAACAGCAGTGTATCGACTACCATTGTGTAGATAAAAAACGTGGAAAATTATTTGCAGACGTTCAGGGGTCCGATATTCATATACTGGTTGTGATATAAACATCAACATACGAGAAACAAACCAAATAGTTGGAGATTATCTGAATGTTATTTCTCAGTTTGGGTTCAAATCATACATAAATGAGCCCACACGAATAGAGAAGGGCAAAACCATGACACAGTATTGATCATATATTCATGAGAAATAATTTTGTTCAAGATAATGAGGTGAAGGCCATGATAACTTGAGTCAAAAATAAACAGAATCATTATCCTATAATCATTAATTTTAACTCGTCACAAGAAAAAACGGAGCAAATCCAACACTCAGTTAAATCTGTAGATTATAAAAAGCTAGAACTACTGGCAAGAAGGGAAGACTGGGGTAGTAATTTCAGCCAAGATACCAATGTCGATAATATGTCTGTAATTTTAACAACAAAAATAAAGAAAATAATGGAGAGGGTCACACGGCAAAAACCAATCCTATATAATAATAAAAGACCATGGATCACATCAGAAATGATTTTATGAATGAAAGGGACAAACTATTTAGGGAACATAAAAAATATCCTAACAATGAAGAACTGTACAGGGAATATAAGACTCAACGCAATAAAGTCACAAATGCAGTAACAAATGAATACAAGTACTACAAGAAGATAGTATTGGAGAATAGAAATAATCCAAAAATCCTATGGTCTACTGTCAATGAAATTTCAGGAAAGCATAGAAAAAGTCAATCTGTCGAACTGAAAGAAATAAAAACAGAAGAAAACTTAACAATCACTAACAAACTCGATATTGCTAATGTATTTGTTAACCATTACTCAACTGTGGGTGAAAAAATGGCTGAAAACATCAGACAAGAAGCACAGGATGTAATACCTCAAAATGTGAATACTGTGAGTGATACTATTTTCCTAACACCATGTGATGAGGATGAGATATTGAATATAATCAAAGAACTAAAGACAAACACTGCATCTGGATATGATGGAATTTCTGTGAAGGTTATCAAAACATTGGCTGAATATATAGCGAAACCTTTGTGTGTTTTGATAAACGCTATTTTTGCCACTGGCATATGTCCTTCATACTTCAAAATAACAATTGTCAAACCTGTATTTAAGTCGGGTGCAAAACATAAAGTGCACAATTACCGTCCAATAAGCATAATATCCAATCTGGCAAAAATATTCGAAAAAATCCTCAAAAAACGTCTGATGGCTTTCGTTAGGAGACATCGTATAATTTCAGATTTGCAATTTGGTTTTCAGGATGGAAGATCAACTTCTGATGCTATAGTTAACTTGGTCACACAAATATATGAACACTTAGATAAGAGACGTCCATGCCTGGGAGTATTTATCGATTTGGCCAAGGCCTTCGATACCAGTTGTCATGAAAAACTACTGACGAAATTAAATAATCTTGGTATCAGAGGTCTCGCAAATGATCTAATCAGAGACTACCTCCATGAAAGAATACAAATGGTCAAAATAGACATCGTACTGAGCGACCCATTGGAAATTAAATACGGAGTTCCCCAGGGCAATGTTTTAGGGCCAATCCTGTTTATATTATACCTGAATGATATGTTATCCATTGATATTTCTGGAAAATCGGTCTCATATGCTGATGATACAGTACTAATAATTGATGGAACAACCTGGGAAGATGTATTATCTCATACAAGGAACGATATTGACACTATAGTTAATTGGCTTGATGATAGTTTCCTGACAATAAATATTGATAAAACATCTTACATTTCATTTTGTAGCAGCAACAGTCATGATTTTCCCAATGCTCAAAACATCAATATACACTTGACCAGCAGAAATAAGAACATAAATCTGAAAAAATCCAGTTCAGTTAAATATCTCGGAATACACATTGATCAAAATCTAAAATGGAAAATACATATCGACTATCTTTGTAAAAGACTCAGATGCAACAGATACTTTCTTCGTTTTTTCCCAATGAGCTTGTCGATAAGACTTTCATTGTAACCGTTATTGATGGCTAATAATAAGCTCATCGGGAAAAAACGAAGAAAGTATCTGTTGCATTCAATATACCCCACGCAAACTATTAATGAAGAACAAAAATACTTCCCAATAAATTATGTGCCTAATTTGAGTAGCAAAATTTGTAACAGACTATAGAAAAATAACGTTAAAACAATTTGTACAAATAAAAGAAACTTGAAGTCATTCTTGGTCAATAATAAAGAAAAATCTAACATCGGAGAAAACAGTGGTATTTACAAAATATTTTGCGACGAATGCCCTGCTTTCTATATTGGACAGACAGGAAGGAATATAAATATTCGTGTTAAAGAACATAAAAGGTCAATTTTACAAAACAAAAATACCACTGGCTTCTCTGAACATTGTATAAAATTCAATCACTTCCTGGATTTCAACAAAACCAAATTGTTACATTCAGGTAACAAGGGTAAACGTCTTGACCTTCTCGAAATTCTCGAAATAAGTTCCGCCCATAATAGTCAATTACCCCTTGTAAACGAACAAATTGATTTTCAGGTATCACCTTTGCTTTTGTCTCTTGATAATGAGTTCATAGCTCGAAACATGTCGACTTTTTATTACTGCTAAATACAGTATCTAAATATTTTTTTATATTGTGTAACATAAGCCAAGTGTTTTTATTTTGAAGTTTATACTTTATACTTAAAAATATACTGAGTATCAGTGATTTGCGCAGTACATATTTTTCGTTGGTTCAGTCTCTCCTGATGTATGGAAATCTGGGATGGGGTGGGGTCTATAGTACAACTGTACAACCGCTTATGGTACTACAGAAACGATTTCTCAAAATTATCTATAATTTAAATTTTCGTTTCCCATCGGCACAAATATTCCGATATTGTGAACTGATGAGTTTGAGATATCTTTACTTTAAGCAACTATTAATATTTATATTTCACAACAGAAATAATTTCAAAAATCTTCAACATGGACATGAAACCCGACTAAAAGCGAGTAGCCTAGATATACCGAAAATGAACAAAGTTATTGGACAGAGATCAATTGCATATATTGGACCCAAATTGTTTAATCTTGCTCCAGATCATATAAAAACGGAATACGTGTTTAGGTTATTCAAGATTTCAGTGATCAGGTGGCTCAAAGATGAGAATATAACATTACTGTGAACAAATTTCACTGAATTAATTTCTTAATTTTCACATTGTTTTTTACATCCCCACCTAACACATTGAATGCTTTTAATTTGGCACGAGTTTGTATTTTGTATTTTATATTGTAACATTTGATATTTTTTTATACGTTTACATATTCAAGTTTTTATGTTTTACAATTTTTACATTACCTGCATGTTGGGAGATTTTATACTTTCGAATTTATATGTGATTTATATTTGTTATGTCTTTTTTGTAGTGTACTTGGAATATTATTCACTATTGAATATAATCAAAGAACTAAAGACAAACACTGCATCTGGATATGATGGAATTTCTGTGAAGGTTATCAAAACATTGGCTGAATATATAGCGAAACCTTTGTGTGTTTTGATAAACGCTATTTTTGCCACTGGCATATGTCCTTCATACTTCAAAATAACAATTGTCAAACCTGATTTTATACTTTTGAATTTATATGTGATTTATATTTGTTATGTCTTTTTTGTAGTGTACTTGGAATATTATTCACTACTATTGATATTGTTAACTCCATTTTAGAAGTATAGGCATTATATTGTCTGCCCGAGTATCTCAAAGCACATTATATCTTGACCATATTCAAAGGAAATAATTTTGGCGTTCATGTTTAACAGACAAATTTTCCAAAAACTTAAGTGAATCATCAACACTGATGTTTCCGCTGAAAAATATCACTTAATAAGACTCGGTATGACAAACCTTCCCTACTACCTATATTAGTCGCTCATTTCTTTCTTTTTTCTATTGTATGTTTTTGTAAATTCATGTAATTTGGTGATTAATAAATACTACTACTACTACTACTAGCCAGACTCTCAGAAGTCCACCGTACTTTTAGGAGAGCTGTTATAGGAAACTTCAAAAAATATAATAGAGATATCGGTAACCCAAATAGCGTTAGGCAGTATTAGAGCATACGTATTTTGACATTTAACCTATGCACGATTCGATTCTTAACGCAACGTCCCTAAATAACGTCACCGCCAGCTGTAATTTACGGAGCATAACGACAGACGGTATTTGAAATAGCGCCTAACAAATTAACATGCCAGGCATGCGCAGTCTTTTTTTTTAAGTTAAAGGTTATGTAACTTCGTTGTTTTTTTGTACTTACTACTAATATAAACGTACGACTGTTTTAATTTCTTCATTTGATTTTTAAGTAATGGCAAATTAATAAAATACGAACTCTGGGATCTGTAGAGCATGATACAATCTGTAAATATCATCTTTCTCAAACCTAAACAAAAATTTACAGTCTTCACCTGGAACTTTGTCTGACGAAAAACGCTGTTGGGCATCAATATCTTGTTGGTCCCTTATAATGTTCATCAAAATAGCGGCTTCAATGTCTTAATCATTTTCACCACCAATAATTATCACTTGCACTTCAAGATCTTCATCCATTGCAGAGATTCTAGTGAAAGTTAGGAAAAAGGATTGAAAATAATAACAAATATAATTTTCGTCTTTTATTGGAACAATAATAATTCAAAAAAACCTCGGATATGGCTAAGGCAAACGCACAAATTCAATTAAAAACACAAAAACTGACAAGACAAACAAAAGACACAATAACAAAAAAGCATAAAGCTAGGTTAAAAGGTTAAGTCACATTTTCGAATAGCGCGGGTTCTGTGAATTAGGGCACGGTAGAACATCGCTGCCGATAACTGTTAAATAAAACTAAAATACCGCTTGACGTAAAACTAATACCGCATGACGTTAATAACGTTCACAGGCGTTATTCGTTTTACCGATATCTCTCTAATAACTCATTACGTTCAAACCATTCAAGCAGAGTATTCATGTTAATTTTTCTTTTATTACATGTTGTTTCTTTAAGTTTTGCTGGTAAGTACTTAGTTTTGTCCATTATACTCAAAAAAATTTCAGTTCGTAATGAAAGTAGACATGTCAGAGATGTTTTCTTGAAACTTTTGAAAGTTTTTTTATTTTTTAAATAAATAGGTGTTCTATGATACAGCCTTTTCATGAGGTATACATTGTTCCTTGAACCAATTCATTTATTCGTCCTCTACTTTATTTTATTATTGATTTTCATGTTCAATGATAAAAACTCAGTGTAAATTTCAACTTGATGAAGATAGGTTATCTACTGTTGAACAGAGATAATATTGTCCTCAATCGAAACACAATGAAACACTGGAAAATACGAAGTCCAAAAAACACAAATTACGAAGCTGAACGTTCGAAAACTCAAAATGAAATGAACGTAAATACCATTACCAATCAATGTAAACAAAGAGCTAATGGCCCATGCTCTAGTACCGATATTAGCCGTTCCGGCGCTACGATCTTAATTTCAGACGCCAATTGACGAACGTAGATAAGCAGTACGCCCCCTACCTTTGTCGAATACTACTAACGTATCTGCCATAGATTGCTTTGTTTATATCAATTTACATCTGTTTTGTATGAGATGTAGTTCTGTTTAATTTTGTTTGGGATCTTTCATAAAAGTTTAGAAGAGATGAATAACTATTGTTTTGTATAGTATTGTCCATCTTGGGCAAAAAAATCCCTAATATAGCTTACATACCTCACCGATTGCTGGAAAATCCAAAGTTTCATTCCAAACAAAGTGTGGAAACAAGGAAATGATGGACAGAAATAAAGTGTCTGAATATGTGAGAGTTGGTTCTTTACAGTTTACTGATAATAATTATTTTCCCTGTAGTAAATTTGTGGGTTTTTCCATATAGAATTATACCAACTGATGATGTGCAATTTTCAGCTAATCGAAGTCGTAGGGTTTTTGAAGTCCAATGCTGTTTCCACGAAATAACTTTCACTTATATCCGAATTTGAACCTGGGCCATCATCCAGAGATTCTAGATACTCAATTGCATTTTCTTTCATGTAATAACCAGAGATACTATTAAATTAATAATAATAAATAATCTTTATTTGCACAACCAAAATGACAGTTCATCATAACATCAATAATATGAAATAATACTTGACTCTATAGCTAGGTAAAAAATGAAATATTCAATTATAAAATAAGGAAAACAAAGATTCTATCAAAAAAAACAGTTACTCAGAAGTGCACCGTTATTTTACGAGAGCTCTTATACGTCAGGAAACTTAAAAAAATATAATAGCTCATTATGTTCAAAACATTTAAGCAGAGTATTCATGTTAGTTCTTCGTTTATTTCATGTTGTTCCTTTCAGTTTTTCTGGTAAGTACTTAGTTTTGTCCATTATACTCAAAACCTCTTCAGTTAGTAATGAAAGTACTCATGTCAGCGATGTTTTCTTGAAACTTTTGAAGGTTTTCTCAATTTTTATATAAATAAGTGCTCTATCATACAGCCTTTTCATGATGTATACATAATTCCTCTAACGAATTAATTTATTCGTCTTGTCCTTTATTTTATCATTGATTATCATGTTCAATGATAAAAACTCACAGTGTAAATTTCAACTTGAAGTAGGTAGGTTATCTACTGTTGAACAGAGATAATATTGTCCTCAATCGAAACACAATAAATCACTGGAAAATACGAAGTCCAAAAAAATTACAAATTACGAAGCTAAACGTTCGAAAACTCAAAATGAAATGAACGTAAATACCATTCCCAATCAATGTAAACAAACCGCTAATGGCCCAGAGAGTAGCATCGATATTAGCCGTTTTGGCGCTACAATCTCAATTTCAGTCGCCAATTGGCGTCTGAAATTACTCTGCTCTACGAGGGTAGAGTCCACGATATAATGTCCTTGAAATATTAGCACTATTGGCAGTGTCAAAATGTAAAGAGGCAGATGAAGAAAGAAAAAGATGATTAAGTTTGTGTAGTTTTGTGGTTATTGTATAACCTAACAAAGTATTGTTTGTATATCATCAGTCTTAGTTTTTGTTCCTGATTAATGCTTATAATTACTTATTCGTGTGATATTAATGAAAAATAATTGGCATGTACAATTATTCTGAACTCAAAATTGAAATATGCTTCAATTCAACGGAATGTTGGGTCGTACTTTATTCAAGCTAATTCAATGCGAACGCCGTTATGTTGGAATTAAGCCTTTCAATCCAATTTTCAAGAATTTTGGATGTTTAATCATTAACAGAGAAATTCATAATACTGGAACAAATTGTATTAAAAGTTTAAAAGACAACGAAATATCAGAGAATAAGCCAGTTGAACAGACTGCTTCTGTTTTGAGTAAGACAGAGGGAAAATTATATTTAAAATATACATGCAAAGTATGCAATATCAAAAATATTAAATATATTTCAAAGCAGGCATACCAACAAGGAGTTGTGATAGTGAGATGTGATGGATGTGATAATAATCATTTAATAGCAGATAATCTGGGATGGTTTTCTGATATGAATGGTAAAAAGAACATTGAAGATATACTCAGAGAGAAGGGTGAATACGTCAAGAAAGGATTAGATATTGTTTAAATATCAATTGAGTTCAAACATATTAGGTACTATTATTGAGTGATATTACTTTTCAGTACGGCTTGAAGAGCTACGAGTAATGATAAGAGTTGTACTTGTTAAAAAAAAAATCACTCCTACTTTAATGTGGTTTATTGTAAGTGTTTTTATGTTTCAATAAATTAATTGCTTTAGTTCTTCAAAAGGTCCTTCAGTCTTTTTATTTGTGTCAGATTCCTTTTTCTGTGACTGAAAATTAACTATGAAATTACTATATAATATATCCAAGAAATGAAACCTGTGATATCGTTATCTAAGAAGTTCATAACCTTAAGGGTTCAACTGAAAAATAATCACACAAGTTAGTATTCTGTCTTCACTAAATTATTCTAGAAATAAGTGTAGTTAGGTATCTGTTCAATTTATTATTCCTTGTAAGAATCCATATTATTCACATTTTAGTATAATCATATTCTATTCAAATGTGGATTAACTTTCACTGCTATATCAACATCTCTACATAATATATTTTATGATATTTACGTACCCTCAAAGTATAATAATACAGTGAAATCAGTTTGGTTTTATTTCAATATAATAGCATTCAAAATATTTTGAATTCTGTCTACTCATTGCAACTGAGACAATTAATTTTGTTAACTTTTTGTGTCAGTTTTCGCAATATGTTTCATTTGTTTCCTTTATCTGGCTGTGAAAGTTTGGAAATTAGTATACGTTTTACTGAATATTTCATAAAATGTTCAACTTGGACATAAGAAATGTATCTTATTTCTACTGAAAATGAAAAATTCATTTAATTTGATCTGATTCATTAAATTATCAAAGTATTTTTCTTAGTTAGTTATATATATATATATATACATATATATATATATATATATATATATATATATATATATATATATATATATATATATATATATATATATATTTATATGGGTCATTCCACAAAAATTGGGATACTTTTGAAGTCGAATTGTCCTTAAGTAGCTTTTGGATACTTAATTAGTGAATCTTATAGACAATCAATTAATTACGTTATATCTAAAAGGGCCAGTCCTTTAATGTTTTATTTCAGTAGTATTTTAGAGTTTTGCAAATACAGGCGTCTAGGGACTGACGGCTCTGATTAGGTACTGATGATTGGGCATTTAGGGACTGATATGTATTGTTAGGAACTGATAAACAATAATAATATTGTGATTAAACAAGTTTGCTATGCATTGACATCATATTTATTTGTAAAATATTTTGAAACTAATCATGTAAGGCTAAAAATATAGCTTGTTACCACTTCTTAACAAAAATAATAATCGATGTGGTGAAATTCTTCGAATTAAATTATAGCACAACCTTAAGCTATTTGCTAAGTGTGTCACTTTTTGGTTATTGGGTATTTAGACAATCACAAAAAACTACGTAGCTTATTTATTACCAAAATAACAATTAATAATGCTTTTTTTCTTATTATTATCATTAAAGGCACATAAAATCGAATTCTTTTACAACCTACAATTTTACTACTAAGTTTATCGCTTATTTTTAAAGTACTAATAAGTAATTGAGGTAAAATATAATATTTTAAAATACTTCTTTACATAACAGTATAAAAGTAGAAACAAAAGGCCTAAGCCTGAAACAAATTAAACAAAATCAACATTCTAACTTATTATAGGCAAACAAAATCTTATCCATTCTTAGTATTAAATTTGTACTCAACAGTTTCACTGAATCATTATTCAGTAACATAGAAGACCTTACAATATCGAAAAAAAATATCTTACTCTTCAAACATTTATAGTTTTTTTAAAGTTGTAAAACACTCTATTACCTTTGACAATCAAAGAGGGCATCGACATTTTTTCAATCACATCATCGTAAAGTACATCAGTTGGTTTCCATGTACCCACTGATTTACTAAAATATCTGTTTTACTGTTATCAAATTCAGCATACGGTAACACTTTAGTAGAGCAGTATTCGCACTGTCTCAATAAACATTTTTCTGAATATCGATTACAGCAAAGTATCTGTAAACCTGTTTGATAATTGTCAAATCCAAGAATCGTAGATTTTTTTAAAGCAGATAATTTTAGATTAATATTTTCATGTATAATGCAGGCACAAGTATCACGGTCTGTCAGTTTAGGGGAGACTACCCAAAATGGACGCAATCGACAAAACAGTCAATAGCCAATTGTAAAGTTGTTTGTTTGAAGAAACTTTTGCATTAAATTTTTTAGTGTCTAGCAAATAGCGTTTCTGTTTTTTATTTTTATTGCGAGTAATACACTCCTTTCTTCCTGC
>JARQZK010002364.1:40000-60000 GCA_030704885.1 Cynegetis impunctata | reverse complement strand
GGGGCATGTAACCAAACATTCATTTCTACACCTTCCTAAGTTTCTATCAAAAAGATTAAATGGTGCACATGTTTTTCGTTCTCTAATGTATATATCACCACTTCTGATGCATTCGTAAAACTCCCTACAGTTTTCTTGAACTGCAAATTTACCAACTTTTGTACATTTAAATTCTGTGGTTCTCTGTTGACAAGTTTCCGATTTTACACATCTTTCCAGTACGGCATTGTACTCCATGAAATCAGGGCATAAAAATTGCTTGAGTTCGTATCTGTCAAATATGTATCTCCAAGTACATCTGTAGTATCTTCCACAGTAGTAGGGATTAGCATAGATACCAGCCTTATCACAAACTAAAGGTGGGTCCCATGGACATTGTACTGGATCTGCTGTACATTCTTCATTGATACTATCATATTGCGTTCCGTCGGGGCATTCCGTTGGAAAATCAATAAAACTAAATATTCCATTAACACAAACGTGAAATAATGTACATGATGTTGGATCAGGAAACTTCCCTACTGCAGTGCATACAAATATTGGTTTACTAGTTGTAACTGGCACTTTAGAACTGGTTGTTGATTTTGCAGTACTATTAGTAGCTGGTGAAAATGTGGTGTGTGAGGACACATTTACAGTGGTTTCTGATATAGATGTGCTGCTCGTTTCTATGTTTTTAGATGTAGTTTTCAATATTTCTGACGTCGGCTGGGAATCGGTTGTACTTAGAGAACTGCTTTCGTTTGTAATTTCATTTGATCTCGTCGTGAAGGAAGAAATCGTTACTTTGCTTGTTTGAGTAGTACCCGATGACTGGGTCACACTTTGAGATGTAGTTGATGCTATAGTTTGTGGGGTACTTGCGGTTATTGTAGGTGTTCTATCTGAAGTATCGACAGATGTTGATTCACTATTCGTTATTGAAGAATTTGGGTCGGTTGAAATTTGCTCAGAAGTAAAACTAACATCTGTTGAAGTCATATCGTTTTGAGTGACAGGTTCCTTTCTTTCGGAAGATGTTGATGTTATAGTTGTTATAGTATTAGGTGTCGTTGGCTCCGTCGAAGTAATTTCAGAATCTGTAGCTATTGAAGAGATGCTGCTCTCGGGAGTTTCAACATCGTTTTTAGTAGCAATTGAAGAACTTTCAGTTTTTGTATATGTTGGATCTAGTATTTCGGTCGATGTAGATCGTCCTTCCGTGGAAATTGAGTTTGTAGTTGATTCAGAACCATCTGATACAACTTCTGTCAGTTCAGTCTCAGAACTTTTTGCACTTGAAGAACTGGTTTCGACTGTCGGCTCGATTGATATCGTCGACACTACAGGAAATGTCACTTCGCTGGTTTGTATGGTACCGGATGATGGGGTTGTAGTTGGTATGTTGCTAGTTTTCGGGATGCCTTCTGTTGTTATGAGTGTGGACACAGTATCTGAGGATGTTGATTCGCGGTTTGTGGTAGAAATACTGGTATGAACCGTAGGTGAAGAAGAACTTTTTTCAGTAGAAGCCTGATCGATTGTAGTAGTAGGTGACGAGCTTTTGTTTATTTCGTCTGCTCGATCTGTGGTTGTTTTACATTTTTTGTCGGTCGACGTTGTAGTGATGGTCGTTTTAGTAGCAGTACTTTCAATGGTAGAAGTTTTCTGAGATATAGAACCGCTTTCGTTTGTCGTTAGATCATTATCAGATGTAGGTGATCTACTTTCAGTTGGTTCGTCCCTTTGATTCGTTATTCTGCTATTTTCGGTTGAAGTTGTATCTGACTTTTCTTTATTCGAGGTGATTTCTGATTCTGTAGGTATTGATGAGCTGCTCTCAGTGGAGAATGAATCAGTTTCAGTAGTTTTTGAAGTACTTTCGCTGGCAGAAGTTTTCTGAGAAATAGAACCGCTTTCGTTCGTTGTTAAATTATTTTCCGTGGTACCTGAAGTGGTTTCGTCACTTCGATCTGTTGTTATTTTATATTCTGTTGAAGCGCTAGGTGTCGTTTCTGCCTTGGAGGTGATTTCAGTGTCCGCAGCACTTGAAGTGATGCTTTCAGTAGATGATGAATCAGTTTCGGAAGATTGAGGGGTACCTTGACTAGTAGAAGTTTTCTGAGAAATAGAACCGCTTCCGTCCGTTGTTAAATTATTTTCCGTGGTACCTGAAGTGGTTTCGTCACTTCGATCTGTTATTATATTATATTCTGTTGAAGAGCTAGGTGTCGTTTCTGCCTTGGAGGTGATTTCAGTGTCCGCAGCACTTGAAGTGATGCTTTCAGTAGATGATGAATCAGTTCCAGAAGATTGGGGAGTACCTAGACTGGTAGAAGTTTTCTGAGAAATAGAACCGCTTTCGTTCGTTGTTAAATTATTTTCCGTGGTACCTGAAGTGGTTTCGCCACTTTGATCTGTTATTACATTATATTCTGTTGAAGAGCTAGGTGTCCTTTCTGCCTTGGAAGTGACTTCTGTTTCCGCAGCACTTGAAGTGATGCTTTCAGTAGATGATGAATCAGTTCCAGAAGATTGAGGAGTATATTGACTGGTAGAAGTTTTCTGAGAAATTGAACTGCTTTCGTTCGTTGTTAAATTATTTTCCGTGGTACCTGAAGTGGTTTCGTCACTTCGATCTGTTATTATATTATGTTCTGTTGAAGAACTAGGTGTCGTTTCTGCCTTCTCCGACTTGAAGAAGTAGACTTCTTTTGAGATGCCGCTTTCGTCTGTTGTTAAATTATTTTCCGTGGTACCTGAAGTGGTTTCGTCACTTCGATCTGTTATTATATTATATTCTGTTGAAGAGCTAGGTGTCGTTTCTGCCTTGGAAGTGACTTCTGTGTCCGCAGCACTTGAAGTGATTCTTTCAGTAGATGGTGAATCAGTTCCAGAAGATTGAGGAGTACCTTGACTGGTAGAAGTTTTCTGAGAAATAGAACCGCTTTCGTTCGTTGTTAAATTATTTTCCGTGGTACCTGAAGTGGTTTCGTCACTTCGATCTGTTATTATATTATATTCTGTTGAAGAGCTAGGTGTCGTTTCTGCCTTGGAAGTGATTTCAGTGTCCGCAGCACTTGAGGTGATGCTTTCAGTAGATGATGAATCAGTTTCGGAAGATTGAGGAGTACCTTGACTGGTAGAAGTTTTCTGAGAAATAGAACCGCTTTCGTTCGTTGTTAAATTATTTTCCGTGGTACCTGAAGTGGTTTCGTCACTTCGATCTGTTATTATATTATATTCTGTTGAAGAGCTAGGTGTCGTTTCTGCCTTGGAAGTGATTTCAGTGTCCGCAGCACTTGAAGTGATGCTTTCAGTAGATGATGAATCAGTTCCAGAAGATTGAGGAGTACCTTGACTGGTAGAACTGCTTTCGTCGTCCGAGAAGTGGTTTCGTCTGATTATATTATTCTGTTGAAGAAGCGTTTTCGTTCGACTTGATGCTTTCAAATTATTTTCAAAGATTGAGGAGTACCTTGACGGAGTGAACCGCTTTCGTTTGTCTGAAGTGGTTTCGTCACTTCGATCTGTTATTATATTATATTCTGTTGAAGAGCTAGGTGTCGTTTCTGCCTTGGAAGTGATTTCAGTGTCCGCAGCACTTGAAGTGATGCTTTCAGTAGATGATGAATCAGTTCCAGAAGATTGAGGAGTACCTTGACTGGTAGAAGTTTTCTGAGAAATAGAACCGCTTTCGTCCGTTGTTAAATTATTTTCCGTGGTACCTGAAGTGGTTTCGTCACTTCGATCTGTTATTATATTATATTCTGTTGAAGAGCTAGGTGTCGTTTCTGCCTTGGAAGTGATTTCAGTGTCCGCAGCACTTGAAGTGATGCTTTCAGTAGATGATGAATCAGTTCCAGAAGATTGAGGAGTACCTTGACTGGTAGAAGTTTTCTGAGAAATAGAACCGCTTTCGTTCGTTGTTAAATTATTTTCCGTGGTACCTGAAGTGGTTTCGTCACTTCGATCTGTTATTATATTATATTCTGTGGAAGAGCTAGGTGTCGTTTCTCCCTTCGAAGACGTTTCAGAGTCTGCAGCTCTTGAAGAGAGGCTTCCAGTAGATGATGAATCAGTTTCAGAAGAATGGGGAGTACTTCGAGTGGTAGAAGTTTCCTGAGAAATAGAACCACTTTCATTCGTTGTTAAATTATTTTCAGTGGTAGAAGAAGTACTTGAAGTTATTCCGTCACCCCGATCTGTTATGGTTATATATTTCGTTGAAGAGCTAGGTGTCGTTTCGTTTTCAGAAGTTATTTCAGCATCTGTTTCTCTTGAAGAGATGCTTTCTGATGTGTAAGTACTCTCACTAGTAGAAGTTCTCTTAGATATAGAACCGCTTTCATTTGTAGTTTGGTCATTATCAGTTGTAGTTTCAGCTGTTTGGTCACTTCGATTTGTTATTCTATTAAATTCTGTTGATGAGGTAGGTGTCGTCTCTTTTTTTGAAGTAATTTCAGAGTCTGTAGCTCTTGAAGATATGCTTTTTGTAGATGATGAGGGATTTTCAGAAGTGAATGATGTACTTTCTGATTTTATATCAGTTCGATCAGATAGTTCAGTTGTGGTCGATATTCCTGTGTAGGAAGGTAATATTGTAGTTGACACAAAAACGTCAGTCGTAAATTTTGTCAGAGGACTCTCAGAACCTATTACACTTGATGAAGTAGTTTCGATTGGTCTGATCGAGGTTACTTGGTTTGCTTGATTGGTACTCACAGTTACTTCACCAGTTTTTTCAGTTGGTAGTTTTGTAGTGTTTGCAATTGTTGTTGTCGCAGAAGCCGTAGAAGACGATTTTGTTTTTGTTGTTCTTTCATTTGGTGTTGTTATGTTCAATGTCGTTTCACTATAATGTGTTGTACTATATTTCTTCGTTGTTGAGGATATATTACTTGTATCGTTTTTAATGGTCGTTCTTTTAGTTGAAGTTGCCTGTTTTGTCGTTGGAATGTTCCATGGTTCGACACACTCGAAATCGGCAGCATTATCACAAATAAACTCAGGAGGACATTCTTGTGGTTGTCCAATAACATAAGTTGAATCTCCCATTTCAACGCATTGGTAAAATCTTGTTTCATCGTAGCATAAAAATCCTCTGTTATGGCAATCTAAGATTGCCAAACCATTTCCCATAGGTGCCTATAAAAAGAGAAAAATTTTATTCGATACACTTAGGTTGAATAATATTTCAGAAAGCAATATTTAAATGAATGTATTCCTTTCTGTGATTAGATAAAGGAAAGCAATTTATACGCTTATTTCGTTAAACCTTTTGTGGATACCTGAGATAAATGTCATTAATTTCTCTATACATTATATTAACTAATGTACATTATGTTTTCTTTGATTTCGATGTTTCTCTTGTTTCTGTCGTGAAGTTGTTGATAGATCATATACCTATCATTTTAAGTAATCTTTTCGTGCTAAGAATGAATTATTGTGAGTATTGCTCTTACATTTTCGGTATAAAATTCTTCGATGTTCCTTTTCTTCATCCATCAGTAAGTGTTGATGTTTATTTCTATTCGAATATTTTTTGTTTGTTTCATGTTTTTGTTTCTGTGTTATCTCTTCAGCCTGTGACATAAATTCATCATAATATTTTCATATTTTCCTCGGATCTCCATAGAATCTGTTTTTATGACATAATTCTTTCCTGGGTTTACTTACTATATTTTTTTAACGTATATATGGTATATAGCCTCAATTTAGACATAAAAATAGTGGTCAAATAACAAAAATTCCCACAGAGCCAAATATTGGTGGAGAGCTGGAGTTTACCATTACAAACAAGATGTCAAAAGTCCCCATCGTTCCTATGTGTGCTAAAAAAAGTTATTCGGGGTCAAATGTTAACATTTGAGGTTTTTTGGATTTTTCTCGAAAACGGTAAGTTTTATCAAAAAAAGACTTTAAACCAAAGTTGTAGATCTTAAAATTTTCTACAAAAATGGTCGTCATGATTTTTTTCCTAAGAGTTACCATTCCAGAGATATTGTGATTCTAAGAGTCGCATTATACATGATATGCACATATAAGCCTCGTATATACATAATGAGGCACTTAAGACGAGTATAAATACCTATTTGTGTCTCTTCTAAATATATATTATACTATTCTGAAACATTTATTCAAAATATGGTCAGTCACTAACTGCGTTAAAGAAATGCTGCCTTATTTCCATGCATCTGGGCATTTACCTTATGCTAAGTCTGCGCACTTATACTTACAAGGCATGTTTCAATTGGAAGAGGTAATTGATCCTAATGTTTATCAAAGGTTTACAGGAGGATTTTTTACTGTTCGGCATTCTGATAAACTTTGTTGTGGAACTTCAACAGATATGATTATTGAACAATCGATGACAAAATGACGCAGATGTCCTCATTATTGAAACAGCAATATAAAAACTTGATGAAACAAACACAACAATTATAGTTGGTGAAGATGTTGATTTGTTAGTACTACTTACTGCTATTTATTTTCTGAAACCTGGAAGGGCTCAACAGCGAACAGAAATATATTCTTCGAAAAGTTTATCTGCTTCTCCCGAATGCCAAAACTATATTTTATTTTTACTTCTACTACTTAACTTTTGTAAAAAATACGCGAAATAAGAAACAAGTACAACTATCATGTCTTCCTCCAACATCGGCATCTGCTATTCAACACTTGTATCAAGTATACTATCAAGTTCAAACATGCCTAGGCAATCAACTGAACCCAGAAGACTGGGGTTGGGAATTGATAGATAATACTCTGGAATCGATTCAAACTTTACTTCCACCTGCTCCAGAAAAACTCCTCAACACTATTTTTTGCAATTGCAAAAAAGGTTTTAGTGCCAAATGTGGCTGTAAAAAGTTCGGGTTGCTGTGTTCTCCAGCGTGTACCAATTGTCAAGGTCAGTCTTGCTCAAATATCCAGTACAATAGAGGAAGATTCCTTTGATTTCAATGAAGATTCCAATGACTTGGCCACATTTGAACAATTTAGGAACATCCAGCAAGAGGAAGAAGAAGAAATCGAAGAAGACATGACTGTTGAAGTAGACTTTCAAGAGTATGACTTTGATTAAAATACCTATCTAAACAAATCAAAACAATAGGTACCCCGATAATCAATAGCAATATCAATAATCAGTATCAATATCAATAATAAGGTAATATCTAGAACTTGACGGGTATTGTTCTTTTAAATTATCCATAAATTGTCATGACATTTAGTGGAGTAGGACTACAACTTCGAGGTTTCAGAAAATAAATAATTTTATCCGTTGGAGTCCTAGCAGTAAGTAGTACTAACAAATCAACATCTTCACCAACTACAATTGTTGTGTTTGTTTCATTAAGTCTTTCCATTGCTGTTTCAATTATGAGGACATCTGCGTCATTTTGTCATCGATTGTTCAATAATCATATCTGTTGAAGTTCCACAACAAAGTTTATCAGAAATGCCCAGATGCATGGAAATAAGGCAGCATTTCTTTAACGCAGTTATGGACTGACCATCTTTTGAATAAATGGTTTCAGAATAGTATAATATATATTTAAAAGAGACACAAATAGGTATTTATAATTGTCTTAAGTGCCGCATTATGTATATACGAGGCTTATATGTGCAGATCATGTATAATGCGACTCCTTGAATCGCGATATCTCTGGAATGGTAACTCTTAGGAAAAAAATTAAGAAGACCATTTTTGTAGAAAATTTTAAGATCTACAACTTTGGTTTGGGGTATTTTTTTGATAAAAATTACCGTTTTCGAGAAAAAACCTCAAATATTGACCTTTGACCCCGAATAACTTTTTTAGCACACATAGGATCGATGGGGACTTTTGGCATTTTGTTTGTAATGGTAAACCCCAGCTCTCCACCAATATTTGGCTCTGTGGGAATTTTTGTTATTTCAAATGTCTATATTGACCGGGCTAATAATACGCATCGAAACTTTTATTTCAATTATCCCTAAAAATGTATCAAACTGTACAACTAATGTAATACTAGCAAATTTAGCATATCTTCATTTTGCACACTTTTTGTCTATTATGGGCATGACAACTGAAGAATTATATATACAGTGTGACCCATTTAATATGGAACCACCTGTAGAAGGCGCGTTTTTCAATCAATCGCAATTTTTATTTTGTTTCAACATTGAGCATCAAAACCTGTATTTCGACACAATTTTTCATAACTTCAGTTTCATTTCCATGACACTTTTTTTTCGTCAAAAGCAGCAAAAGTTTATTAGGCAACTTTTGTTCTCGAATGTGATTACACCACGTAGTAGTTATAAATGAAAATCATCGAAATTTCATAAAAAAATATTGGTTAACCTCGAAGTTACAACAACTTCAATTTTGGAAACAAAAGATTTGAGTGTAATTTTTATTTAGATAATTGGGATCTGATATTCCAGCTGGCGCACTCTGGCGGCCAGATAGATGAAGTTTTTATTTTCAACGTTAACTGATTGCATGTACATGGTGGTCCAATTTCGATGGGATTTGGGGGTTTAGGGTACTTCTCGCATATATAACGAATACACATGTCCTGGACTATTTATTACCCCATATATGATGAACAAGTGCAGGTAATCATCGTTTGTATAATTCAAACTACTTGGCATGACTGCGTTACTGTATATAATAATTTTTCAAATAATGAGAACTCTTTGGAGTTTTTTTCCATGGCAACTTGGCCGAAAACAAATATGGCACACGCCTTCTATAACAAAATTTCAGGAAATAATTTTTTGTAAGTAGAAACCATTAATTTGCAAATATGTTAGAAATAGACGACCTCATACAAAGTAGTCATTATTTTTGATGCTAAACCGAATATAATAATGAAAGTTGTAGCTATACATTTAAAAAAAATGGACAGTTTGTAGTTTTTTGAAATCCATTTTTGTGATACTTTGCTGAGCACCCTGTATATCGAATGTCAAATGACTAATCAATTTACGCTAGAATAGATCCACCTCTAGCCAGAAATCAATCCATATTGGGCAATAATACCGTCTGTTTAAAAATAAAAAAGTTTATCACCCGATCAGCATACATCATCTTTGACCAAAAAATTCAAATATTTCCAAAATTGTTGAAGACAGGTATAGGACATTATGCATAAAATATGTCTAGAATTTTTTGTTGAACCCAAAAATGTAATAATGTACAGGGTGTTGCATTTCAAATAAGCAAGGTGCCACCATCTTGAAAATATATTTATATATATGTATATATATATATATATATATATATACATTTATATACATTTATATACATTTATATATATATATATATATATATTTATATATATATATATATATATTTATATATATATATATATATATATATATATATATATATGTATATGTGTGTGTGTGTGGAATGTTCGTCTAATATAAGACAGACTAGTCTCTTTTCGTTATGATGTGTAAGTTTTGGAAAACGGAAAAAGTGTCACTCAACATTTGTATCTGAATATAACTAGCTTTATCGAGGACGACTATACTTCAAAGAGGACAAGAAATCGAACAGATCACAACCGCCTTACGACAAAATGGATATACATACACCGACATCAAAAAGGCCATCAAAAAACAAGAAAATCCAATAAAAACATCAAAAAACAACGCCGAAGAATCCAGACAAAAAGCAGTACTTCCATACGTAAAAGGAATTACAGATAAAATTGGAAGAGTCTTGAGAAAAAATAACATAACACCAATATTTAAACCCCAGAAAACAATAGCCAATATACTTGGAAACCCAAAAGATAAAATCGAATTAGAAAACCACGGCGTCTACAGCATACCGTGTGCAGACTGCGGCCAAATATACATAGGACAAACGAACAGAAAAATATCGGCAAGAATACAAGAACATAAAAATAGCGTCAGAAACAAACAAACAAACAACATCAGCCCTGTTTCAACATCATCAAGCAACAGCCACAGAATCGATTTTGACCGATCAAGAGAAATAGCATCCATAGAAAACTACAGGGTCCGTACCATAAGAGAAGCTCTAGAAATAGAAAAATCAGGACACCTAAACAAACGAGACGATGCTCTAAATATTCCACTGACTTGGAAAATAATTTTAAAAAACACGAAAACGCATAAAACAACACAAGACGTAAAAACTAACATCGAGGAAGGAAGTCAAGAAGTGAGGGGGCGGAGCCTATGCAGCGAACCAGCCAATCAGGAAACGAGACCAGCCAATGCCAATAAAACCCAGACACAAGCAGAGGCGAACAGTAGTTGCCGTCGAGTCACCAGACGTACAGCAGCACTTGAAAATGCAAAATGAGATTTTGGCGAAACGTCGTGAAACAAACGGTGCTTCTCAGCGCCAACAAAACTTCCGAAATCGGATTGAACCCCGGAATCTTTCTCTGATTCATTTCACCATCCGAGAAAACATTCGATATAACATATATATCGGTAAAGGACGGCCACGATGACATTGAACAAGATGACAAGGATCTAAATGATACCTATATCACTGCCACTGACTCTTCACTTGAAGTAGTGAAAATGGAGGTAAAATATCTCAAAATTATAATAAAACAAAAAGACCTACTCATAAGTAGCTTAAATATGAATATTGAACTTTTGCAAGGAAAGTTAGGAAAAGTATCGGAACAAACATCCGAAGCTACATCTGGTGTCAGAGCAGAAAAAGAATTTGCATTGGGAATGATTCCTGCTTCACTTCGAGAACAAATAACGCCAATGCAAGATTTCAAGACAAGCCAGCAGACGACATCTGATACTCTTAAGTTCAACCAGCATTTTAATCAAGGCTGCACTCGATATGGAAATCTACAGTCACATTTAAAAATGACAAACAGATTACAATCTGAAGTAAAAACATGTCTGGACTCATTGTGCGATAAGGATGAGACCGTTGCAATAAAAAGCAGTAAAAAACCTGAATCGGATCCTCCAAATAAACAAGGGAATTCCAAAACAATAAAAAGCAGTGATCTATCGAGGGGATTGCTTGAGGAACAAACTAGACAAAAAATGAATGAATTCATTAATTTAGTTAACGATGATCAGCAGCAACAAAGTAGAAATTTAAAAAATAACGATGATTGGAAGAAAGTTGAATCAAAGAAAAATAAACACAGGGGGAGAAAGATTGTAGTCGGAAATAATAGGGAAAGTGAGCTGGTGAAGGGGGTTCCAAAAATTGCTACCCTGCACGTAACCCGAGTTGATAGTGATACTTCAGTCGAGGCTCTCACCACGTTATTGAAAGATAACTTTCCTGAAGTAACTTGTGAAATGATACAGTCCAGGTACCCATCAGCATACTCATCTTTTAAAGTCAAGATATTTCCTGAGAATTTCAAGAGGGCCATGAATCCGGCAGTTTGGCCACATGGAGCAGTTATAAGTCGTTTTTTATACCCGAGGAAAAATCAGGACGTGGTAATGTAATATTTAACCCTGATTTAGTTTTGTTAAATGTTCAAAGTCTTAATAACATAAAACTTGATAACTTATATGTAGACATACATCAATATGATGTGAGTTTTATATGTTTGACGGAAACTGGATTTAGGGAAAATCTTTTGAATTCATTTCATTTTAATGACTTTATACTGAAAAGTAGTTATTGTCGACAAAAAAGGAAAATGGGCGGAGTGGCAATTCTAGCTAAGAAGGGGATGGCAGTAAGAGCCATTGAGTTAAATCAATATTGTATAGAGCAAGATTTTGAGATATGTGGTATTTCTTGTAATCTTGAAATAGGACTCACTATTTTACTTTGTTGTTACCGATCTCCTTCGGGGAGTTTAAATGTTTTTATTGACAGAATATATAATGTTTTATGTGATGTATTTAAACCAGGTGTAAATATATTCTTATGTGGCGATTTTAATGCAGACTGCTACAATAATCCTAGTAGAGATTTCAGGAAGATATGCGATGTCATGCAATGTTTTAACTTACGACATACAGTGCAGTGGCCAACGAGAGTAACGGTGGGTACTGCTTCAACGATCGATCAAATTTTCACTAATGTAGCCAACGAAGGAATTTGTTGCGTGTTAAACAATGAAATTTCAGATCACAACTCAATTTTGTATGACTTGGGATTTAGAAGTTCAAATCTGAGAAAGAGGGTATATATGAGAAAATTTACGGATGATAGAATATCTGAGTTTAAAAGTAGTATTGGTAGTGAGGACTGGGAGATGGTTTTTAGTAAATCTAACATTGATCAAGCATTCACGGCATTCTGGACCACATTCTCATTCCATTTTGAGTCTCACTTTATGAAATTGCCCATGTATGTTAACCACAGGAACAGAAAAAATTGGGTGACTGATCAGGTACGAAGGTCTAGCCAGAATTTAAAAGACCTCTACAATTTGAGAAAATATAATCCATATATGAGAGATATTTATGTTTCCAAGAAAAAGCATCACGATCGTTCAGTAGGCAACACTAAAAAGGAATACTACCAAAATAAAATAAATAACTCAGACAATCCTTCCAAGTCTGCATGGAAAATAGTATCTGAACTGTCTAATAAAATAAAAAATGACGCCGAAACACATATTTCAATAAAATTTGAAAACAACATTATCCTACAGAAGTTGCTAATCTTTTCAATAAGTTCTTTTCTGAAGCTCCCAGAAAAATATTGGGTCATATGAATGGTGATATACCTGACTTCAATAACTTCATGAATAATATGTATTCACCATGTGATTCTTTCTTTCTAAGGCCGTATGATGAAACAGAAATGTTGGATTTGATTACGAAAAAACTAAAGAATAAACGTTCATTTGGTTCTGATGAGGTTCCTATTTTTCTGATACGGCGCTGTTTTGGAGAGTTGGTAAAGCCGTTTGTATTTCTTGTGAATTTATCATTTTCTACCGGTGATTTTCCGAGTTTGCTTAAAACTGGAAAAATTATCCCTATTTATAAAAAAAATTGTCGTCAGGAACTGGAAAACTATAGACCAGTTACACTATCCTCCACATTCTCCAAAATATTTGAATATGCCTATTTGAATAGATTATTGTCATTTTGTCAGGACAACAATATATTTTCCCCAAATCAACATGGGTTCTTGAATGAAAAATCTACTAATACAGCAATATATTCCTACTACCATAAAATAATTGAATGTATTGAATGTATCCCCTGTTGGGATCTTCTGTGACCTGAGTAGGGCCTTCGACTGTGTCAATCACGGTATTCTTTTGGAAAAATTGTACAAATATGGAGTAAGAGGATATCCCCTTAATTGGGTGGAAACTTTTCTTTCCAATAGAAAGCAGTTCGTAGTTGTTGACGATGGTTCATCTGAATATGCATTTGCGGATACAGGTGTGCCTCAGGGTTCCGTACTCGGTCCTGTACTTTTTATATTATACATTAATGATTTGGATCAGCTTCCTGTACCAGCACATTTCACGATGTATGCTGATGATACCTCTCTTGTTGTTTCTCACTCGTCAGATCTGTCCTTGACAAATATGTGCCGGAAAGTATTGAGTCGTCTTAATGGTTGGTTTTCAGCTAATCATTTATACCTTAACGTTGACAAAACGAAAGCGCTTAGATTTCATCATGTGCAAAAAACGTGTGAGGACATACCGTTCAGAACTAGTGAACAATCTCCTGTGGTTTCAACTGACTTGGATAATGCCACATTTTTTTGGGTCTTCGGATAGACAAACATTTGAACTGGAAGGAACACTGTCAATACCTAGTTTCTAAGTTGAATTCAATTTCTTTTCAGTTGCGAAATCTGAGACATGTCCTGACTGTTGATCAGTTGTTGCAGCTCTACTACGCCCAAGTTGAAAGTAGGCTTCGGTATGGAATTGTCTTCTGGGGCTTATCTGTTTCAGCTGGAGATGTTTTTATTGCTCAGAAAAGAGTTCTACGCTCCATGATTGGCCTTTCAAATCGTAGATCATGCAGACCTACATTCAAAAATCTCAAAATATTAACTCTGGCTTCCCTTGTTATATATATATTATGTGTACATGTTTTCACAGGAAATGAAGCTACATTTAAAAAAAATAAAGAAAAGCATGGTTTGAACACCCGTCAGAAAGAAGACTATTTTGTACCAGTTGCTAAATATCAATTAACTTATAAATCACCAAATTATATGGCACCTAGAATGTTTAATGCTCTCCCAACGGATTTGAAGAATTGTGGATCCACTAATATGTTCAAAAGAAAGTTGAAGCATTTCTTGGCAGAAAATTGTTACTATGAAGTGAAAGATTATTTGTTTTAATTGTCAAGTATGTATATGGTTGTGTATTCTTTTTTGTATTTTTATGTATTTTTTTCCCTTTTGTTTTTCTGTATTGACTTTTTCTACACAGTTTTATGGCTGTCTTAAAGAAATAAAGAATTATTTATTTCATTTATTTATATTTATATATATATATATATATATATATTATATATATATATATATATATATATATATATATATATATATATATTTTATTTATATATATATATATTATATATATATATATATATAATATATTATATATATATTATATATATATATATATATATATATATATATTATTTATATATATATATATATTATATATATATATATATATATATATATATATATATATATATATATTATATATATATATATATATATATATATTATACATATATATATATATATATATATATATATATACTATATATATATATATATATATATATATATATATATATATATATATATATTTATATATAATATTTATATATATATATATATATATATATATATATATATATATATATATATATATATATATATATATATATATATAATATTATTCGATACAGTCCAATAGTCTGCTATTTTCAGGAAAAATACGACAAAAGTATATAATCTATCAAAATATAAATGGAAATATTTGAAGTTTAGAGCAAATAAACCAGACTTGAAATAATACACGTCTATTTAGTTTGCACTTAAGTTAATCAAATATTAATTTGACTTTTCAGTATGGGAAGAAAGCATACATGTTATATTGAGTAGCATATAGGATTTCAGAACTATATAAAGCATCATTGAATCAACAACAGCAAATATGAATTTAACTTTATTATATTCCAGGAAATTTTGGTTGTCATGCCCTCTTTATCCATTCTTTGATTCTTGTTATCCATGACAGCCTCAAATGTCTGTATCGTGTTGTATTTTTGACATAAAAGTTGTAGATATAGTCTTTTTTTCATTTATCAATAAAATTTTAAAAATGAAAATCGATGGACTTCTAAATATATATATATATATATATATATATATATATATATATATATATATATATATATATATATATATATATAATAATAATAATAATAATAATAAATTTTATTGAGACATTTCAGAAAAAACACTAAGTACATGAAAAAATATTCTGTTCACAATTAGAAGGCTCATATTCAGTTGAAACTGATCTTCCATAATGACCCTTTCACATAACTTAAAATCAGAAAAAAAATTTTAACTCATTAAATATTCTTACAACCCGCAACTGAAAAGATACACAAAAAGAAAAAAAAATAAAAAACATAATATAATTTCATGTCTCCTTGTTTTTCATCATTGCAATGGGCTCTGAGCCAAATAGCTCCTCAATCCCGCAGAAAATCTACTCAAAGATGTGCAACCTCTCAATTTCGGCGATAGAAAGTTCATTGTCTTGCATATGTCGTACGAAAAACCTTTCTGGAAAAGCGCAGTACGATGTTGTGGGGGGGTAAGCAGTCCCCTACTTCTAAAATTCAAGGTATGCACATCCGAACGAAATTTTATTGTATTATAAAAATATGGAGGTGTTTTGTTCATTAAAATTTTAAAATACAGAATATATATATATATATATATATATATATATATATATATATATATATATATATATATATATATATATATATCCTTTCATTCGAATTGTTGTTGCCTGTGAACTATTTCTAATCTTTTGATAATTATTAGCAATAACAGGCTTGTTGAATCTCAAAAAACTTGATTTTATTAAAAAGTTGACGTTTCGCCACGACATTCGTGGCTTTATCAAAACTGATTTGGCTATTTTATATGAGAGATTTGAAAGAAATTTTGCCATCATTTCTGCATCACCCTTTAAATTTCTCGACTCGAAAATTTTCATTGAAAGTCATACCTACTTTCACTGTATCGTTCTGCCTAGAAAACAACTTTGCATTCCACATTTTTACTAATTTTTTAATTTTAGTTTTGATAAAGCCACGAATGTCGTGGCGAAACGTCAACTTTTTAATAAAATCAAGTTTTATGAGATTCAACAAGCCTGTTATTTCTAAAAAATATCAAAAGATTATATATATATATATATATATATATATATATATATATATATATATGTTCAGAAAGATTTCCGCGGTCGGAAGTATTTGAAAAACTTGGTTCACGGAATGAACCGCGTAAAAGATTTGAAAAATCTCAGAGATTTTTCAAATCTTTTACGCGGTTCATTCCGTGAACCAAGTTTTTCATATATATATATGAATATTTGGATGAAATTAGTAAAAATGTGGAATGCAAAGTTGTTTTCTAGGCAGAACGATACAATGAAAGTAGGTATGACTTTCATTGAAAATTTTGGAGTCGAGAAATTCAAAGGGTGATACAGAAATGATGGTGGCAAAATTTCTTTCAAATCTCTCATATAAAATAGCCAAATCAGTTTTAAAAATGAAAAATTCAGTTTTATTCATAATAATAATAATAATAATAATGTCGTTTATTCGTGGTAAGAAAAATCAATAAATTAGTATCAGATTTGAAACAATATAAATATTAACATGTATATGAATTAACATGACAATATCCACAGAAGTATTATACATACTTGTTTGTGGCATTACAATTAAAAAAATTACAAATGAATAAATAGGAATAAGTCAAGTGTTAAATAAATGTATGTATATAAAAAGAAAATTTCTAGATAATATAGTATACATGAACATGAGTATTAATATATCTCAACGATTTTTTACAATAACGGAAATCCAATATTCCGTGAGATGGCACAGACAAATACAAGCACAAAACAACACATTCCAGAGGTTACCTTCTTTTTTTCTTATTTTTTTTTATAGTTTTTTATCCTTCGATAAATTCATGAATATTCGCTCTTTCGCTTTTCTCTATAAATTATATTAATTGCTTTTTACAGCGTTTCATAGAAGGATCATTAGTAATTTCTTTTGGTTATTTTTTCCATGATTTTGGAGCTAAATTTTAATAGCTTCTCTGTCCAGTTTATTTAGAAACCAGTGGTATACAATGGTGTTGCCTTGTTCTTGTCGCATATGGATGGTTTGGAGTGTAATGTTCAGTTTTGCTCTTGCATAATTGGCATCTCATCTGAACGATGTACAATTGTCTGATATCCAATATTTCTGTTTCCGTATACAGCAAATTACTTGAATATCTTGCAGGTTTGTTCAGTATCATTCGAAGAAATCGTTTTTGAGAGACCTCAAGAGCATGCAGGTGAGCTTTTGATACTCCTCCCCAGCCAATGATGCCATTATTCAAGTGTGGTTCGACTAAACTGTGGTATAGAATTTTTCTGTATTTGTAATTCAAGAAGAATCTTCCAACTTGTTTGGGTCGAAATAAAATACAGTGTAGTTTTTTGTCAAATACTTCATGTGATGGTCCCACCTGAGATGATTATCTATATATATATATATATATATATATATATATATATATATATATATATAAATATCTGGGTATATATATATATATATATATATATATATATACCCAGATATTTAATATTTTTCGCAGGTTTAAATACAAAATCTTGTTGAATGTTTAGAGTGTATTCTGGAAAGGATGTTGAGAGACTGCTCAACGGGATATATACTGTTTTATCGAAATTAATAGAAAGCAATCTACCATCAAACCAGTCATGGAGTTTTTCTAGGTCTTTCTCAATGTTCAATTTTAGATTGTACCAGTCGTCATTTTCATAGACCGTGTCGTCCGAGAAACTTATAATTTTTCCAATTGTTTTTTTGTATGAACAATACAATATACAATATATATATATATATATATATATATATATATATATATATATATATATATATATATATATATATATATATATATATATATATATATATATATATATATATATATGTATATATATATATATATATATATATATATATATATATATATATATATATATATATATATATATATATATATATATATATATATATATATATATATATTTATCCAGTTGGAGGGGAAAACTCCTCTCTAAATTGACTTAGAGAGTAAATTTGTTCGATAATTGATATGGTGTCAAAAAAGTGCCTTTTGGTATTTGAACTTTTCTCTCTCTTAAGAACTGAATACATGAAAATGTTTATCTGTTACATAGGTATTTTTTCAGTGAACTTCAGTGAAATTCAGGTAGAATTAGTAGCGATATCGGTCTTCGAATGAAATAAATCAAGGGAAGGTTATTAACATGGGTTTTTTCAGTTGACAATATAGAAGTTTTTGGAATACACTATTATCTGAATATACCAGATATAGGAGAATTAATATGGATATGATCATTCAGCAAGACATTATCCTCTTTATTATGATTGAGTTTGAATATTTCTAACGACTCTAAATAGGTCAATATTATATTTCCTACATAGTATTTTTTTTGGAAGTATATTAGGTAATATTGTTCATCCAGATATGAAATTCAAACCAGAAAAGAAATGGATAGACGAATACATGTTTAAGATTTAACTATTTTACATGATAATGATACCTACTTTGAGTTTTGGTATATACAGAAAACCAACTTTTACAGATATAATATGTATTCCGTTGAATACAAACATCCTCTTTCACATAGGTAAATATACAGCCTTTAACTCAATGATTCATATTGCCTTTTCAAATCTTTGAAGTTGCCAAATCATATCTTTAACTTATTTCGGTCCACTAACAAAATGAGTTACTAATGTCATACCTCAATGTCATATCAAACTTGCTTACAAACCTAGAACAAAACTTACAGAGTTTTTGCTCAATGCCAAAGATGCAACTCCAAAATGTGAAGTTAATTTGTCCTATATGTAAAGAGGTGTATATAGATCAAACTGGTCGATCGTTAAAAACAAGATTCAAAGAACACCAACAATCTGGTTTGAAAAATGAAACAGATTCAGCGATTTCAAACTGTTGCCGCGAAAACCATCACCCGTTTTCGTATTTTTGAATTATGCACTAGGCCAAAAAGAGCCATTTATTACGAGTCATTAGAAAGTTTCAATCTCAATCATAATAAAGACTGTAATTTTCTGCTGAACAATCAGATTGACCTTATTTATTCTCCTATAATTGATATAAGGGCCAATTCTGTAAACAACTGTTACATTTTAAAGCATGTTTAAAAATTAAACTATCCTCTAACTTCATTTTACTATTCTGTATGTATCATAAGCTTTAAAAAAGTAACGGAAGACGCTTAATTTTAGCCGATATATGTTAAAATTTAAACCCTATATAGACTTTAAAACATTTTTGATAGGGGAAACTTTAACAAATACAACCGAATCGATTTAAATTCAAGTGAATAATATTGAAATGGCTTTGATATTTGATGTCTTATTAATGAATGAAGAAATTCGAAATCATCGAAACGCAGTTAAGTAAGTTAATTTTGGGGTTATGATATACTTATTATATTACTCACAAATCACAAATCTTTTTTAGGAAACAGTATAGGAGAATTCAAAGAAATTTGAGAGATAATTCAAATTATTTCGAATTACCTGATAAAATATTCACTAAGCACTCATATAAAATTATATCTCCTCCTGTTAATCATGCTGTGCATCCTGCTGCGCCATATCACTGCCGCAAAGGATACTACAGCATAAATACGCAAACTATTTGTGAT
>JARQZK010002364.1:17500-35000 GCA_030704885.1 Cynegetis impunctata | reverse complement strand
TATACTGAATAATAACAAACATATACTGCTGCTGCAAACGTGAAAAATTATTCAGTTTGAAAATTTAAAGAACTTAATAACTTATTTAAACAACTGTTCACCTTTCGTAGCTCTATAAATACTATGGTTTTTCTATTTGGGTAGAATGTCAGATTACATATAATTAATTATGCTGAATAATAACAAACATATAGTTCTGCTGCAAACGTGAAAAATAATTTAGTTTGAAAATTTAAAGAACTGAACAACTTCTTCAAACAACTGTTCACCTTTCGTAGTTCTATAAATACTTTGGTTTTTCTATTTCGTTAAAATGTCAAATTATATATAATCAATTATGCTGAATAATAACAAACATATACTGCTGCTGCAAACGTAAAAAATTATTTAGTTTGAAAATTTAAAGAACTGAACAAATTCTTGAAAGAACTGTTCACCCTTCGTAGTTCTATAAATACTTTGGATTTTCTATTTGGTTAAAATGTCAAATTATAGATAATTAACTATGCTGAATAATAACAAACATATACTGCTGCTGCAAACGTGAAAAATTATTCAGTTTGAAAATTTAAAGAACTTAATAACTTATTTAAACAACTGTTCACCTTTCGTAGCTCTATAAATACTTTGGTTTTTCTATTTGGGTAGAATGTCAAATTATAGATAATTAATTATACTGAATAATAACAAACATATACTGCTGCTGCAAACGTGAAAAATTATTCAGTTTGAAAATTTAAAGAACTTAATAACTTATTTAAACAACTGTTCACCTTTCGTAGCTCTATAAATACTATGGTTTTTCTATTTGGGTAGAATGTCAGATTACATATAATTAATTATGCTGAATAATAACAAACATATAGTTCTGCTGCAAACGTGAAAAATAATTTAGTTTGAAAATTTAAAGAACTGAACAACTTCTTCAAACAACTGTTCACCTTTCGTAGTTCTATAAATACTTTGGTTTTTCTATTTCGTTAAAATGTCAAATTATATATAATCAATTATGCTGAATAATAACAAACATATACTGCTGCTGCAAACGTGAAAAATTATTCAGTTTGAAAATTTGAAGAACTTAATAACTTATTCAAACAACTGTTATCCTTTCGTAGTTCTATAAATACTTTGGTTTTTCTATTTCGTTGAAATGTCAAATCATAGATAAATAATTATGCTGAATAATAACAAACATACACTGCTGCTGCAAACGTGAAAAATTATTCAGTTTGAAAATTTAAAGAACTTAATAACTTATTCAAACAACTGTTCACCTTTCGTAGCTCTATAAATGCTTTGGTTTTTCTATTTGGGTAGAATGTCAGATTATAGATAATTAATTATGCTGAATAATAACAAACATATACGCTACTGCAAACGTGAAAAATAATTTAGTTTGAAAATTTAAAGAACTGAACAACTTCTTCAAACAACTGTTCACCTTTCGTAGTTCTATAAATACTTTGGTTTTTCTATTTCGTTGAAATGTCAAATTATGAATAATTATTTATGCTGAATAATAACAAACATATACTGCTGCTGCAAACGTGAAAAATAATTTAGTTTGAAAATTTAAAGAACTGAACAACTTCTTTAAACAACTGTTCACCCTTCGTAGTTCTATAAATACTTTGGTTTTTCTATTTCGGTAAAATGTCAAATTATAAATTATTAATTATGCTGAATAATAAAAAACATATACTGCTACTGAAAACGTGAAAAATTATTTAGTAATATCATTGATGAAGGTGGAAATCCCAAATCTCCTATGGAACATCGATCATTTCAAGCCAGAAGGCACTTTTTAGAAATAATTTCTCAAAGAACACTGAACTTCGTTCATAACAATAGTAATGGACTGTGCAAACAGAGCATGAAAACTTTTCATTACTTAACCATTTACCCAAAATCTGCGCATAATTCAAATAAAGATAAAGTACAAATCACATGTTGCACTGTAGATTCAGGCTTCCTTACTCCGAATGATTTCATAGAAACCATAATCCATATTATCTCCATAACCATGTTTTCGAAGCTTTGCAATAAAATATATCTACTTAAACTAATAAAATAGCATAAATAGAAAATGAACTGAATATTTGAAATTCAGCAGGATTGAAATTTTCCTAACTTATTGAATTTTTCACACTTATAAAATAGGTAGTGAAAATAAAAAAACTTTTAAAATATGCCAGGATTGACATACTTTTCAAATAATCACATTTTTATAACAACTTGAATAGTGAAAATTAGAAGACTTCAAAAGATTTGAAATATTATGGGATTTAAATTTCTTCATAGTCTGTGAACGTGGCTGGTGAAATGAATTTGCTTTTACATCAGTTTGGAAATTACAGAACTAACTATGTGATGTTTTGAAATACTTTGCCGAACATGATATCTCACATCTGAATTTGAATGAATTGTCAATTAAATTTGAATAGCGATTCAAATCATTCATTGGATTTAAGGAACTAATTTTTCTGCCTCATTCAAAAGTACAGGGTGAGCAAATTTCGATGTTTGTAAGTGGTATCTCGGTAACTATAGGAGAAACAAAAAATGGAGGGCGCATTCTCGATCTCTTTTTTCGATAGAAATTCACTGGCGAGAACTAAGATTTGCTATCGTTTTTGTTTTCGAGTTATAAACAAAAATTTCATTTTTTGACTTTCAAAGATGTGTGAATATCAGGGTTGTTTGTGAAGTTACGCGATAATAACTTTCACATTCTTAAGGCACTTTTTTCTGTATAATCCAGTGGCGTCGAGAAAATTTGAAAAAAAATGGAATTTCGACATATGGCCTAAATGTATTCTTTTAAATGGGAATCATAGTTGGCTGTGGTTTAGCTGGAACGGATTTTTTTTCTTTTTCTAACCATATATCGTATGTCAGTTCGCTTTTGATGTGTAAATAATGTGTAAAAAGCTTTATTCGAAGTAATAACAGTTAACAGTTGCGATATTGCATCTGAGATATATTTCAATCGCTATCCAGAAAGAAGACAAGCTGATGAAGCTTCTTCAAGGAATTTTGAAAGAAGCTTATCAATTATTGCGGATCACTGAACAAACAACGACAAAAAAATTACAACATAAAAAATGTTTAATAATAATTTCTAACCTCTGAAATTAGCTTCATACGACTGCCTTCTTCCTGGCTAGCGATTGAAATATATCTCAGATGCAATATCAAAACTGTTATTATTTTGAATAAAGTTTACTAACAAAATATATTTCTTATAACTTGAGAACTTATAATTCTCGCACACTACTTGGTGAAAGATCATAAAGAATAAAGTTTATCAGTCTTGATAATGAGTTCATAACTCGAAAAATGTCGACTATCCTTTACTGCTAAATACAGTATCTAAATATTTGTATATAGTGAAACTTAAGCCAAGTGTGTTTTATTTTAAAGTTCAAACTTTATTCTTAATATATTTCTCGTACTTTTCGTACGACATCCTTACTTTTACGATTGAATCAGTTAATTGATATTATAATGGAGAGAAATGGACAAACTATGTCAAAGATGACACGCGTCTACTTGAAATACGTATAAAAAAAAACCCAAACAGTAATGTAGTAAAATATTATTGTGGCTATTAAAGACTCACAATTGCACTAATTTTTTCAAATTTTCTCAGCGCCACTGGATTATAAAGAAAAAAGTGCCTCAAGAATGTGAAAGTTATCATCTCGTAACTTCACAAACAACCATGATATTCACACATCTCTAAAAGTCGAAAAATCAAACTTCTGTTTATAACTCGAAAACAAAAGACGATAGCAAATTTTGGTTATCGCCAGTGAATTTGTCTCGAAAAAAGAGATCGAGAATGCGCCCTCCATTTTTTTGTATCTCCTATAGTTACCGCTTACAAACATCAAAATCTGCTCACCCTGTACTTTTGAATGAGACAGAAAAAAGAGTCTCAAGAATTTACAAGTTATTATGTCTATGTAACTTCCACATCATGATCACTCCACTAAAAGTCGAAATATCCAACTTTTGTTTATAACTTGAAAACAAAAGACTATAGCAAATTTTAGTTTTCGCCGGTGAATTTGTCTCGAAAATGAGATGGAGAATGCGCCCTCCATTTTTTTGTATCTCCTATAGTTACCGAGATACCCTATACAAACTAGCCTACCATGTAAATTAGCTTTAAAATGAAGAAATAACAGAAGGATGTTTCCCATTGATTTCCCGATGTTTCCCATTGATTTTTGTAAAAGAGCAAGAAATTATAATATATATAAAATTCATAAGTTATAACAGATACGAATCGACTAGAAGAATTTATATTGGGACAATTTTATTATGCTCGCCCAAAAGATATTTATGCAAAAATTCAATACTCACCCAATAATTGAGTAATATTAGCCATAAGAGTTTCATTTCAAAACTTGTTATTACACCATTTTTCAATTCAACTGACTACCGTCCAAATATCTTATTGAAATAGGGGTCATAAATCACTGCTACTTAATTGTCTTAAATAAATCTTCTGTAAATATGTTATCAGAGGTTTTGCAGTCTACCTACGAATAACAACTATGATAAAACATCGACGTGTTATTCTGTGACAATTCTGAGAAATTTGCAAGTAACTACCTACGTTTTACATAGATTTTCTATTAATTATGTTTTTGATCAGATTGTCGTCGTGATTTATATGAATGCTTCATATCAGATCATCTTATGAAAGCATGTATAATTCACGTAATGAATGTTATTTGACGATTAGAAATTGTCAATCAAACTTTCGAGGGAGCTTCTTATATCAGTCTTTTCACACTCTTCACAGGATAATAGAGAAAAAGAGGTACGTTGCAACTACTCTAAATTTGAAAATCATAGTCAGATGTTTATGTTTGCTAATGCAAATTTGTTAATAGTTTTCTCATATATTTGTTAAAATGGAATAATGCCTATTTTGAATTGAAATCATGTTGTTTTACTACGACGACTTGCGGAAGTTGGCTTATGCGGAAGCTTGCTGAGGTGGATACAGTCCTATATTTTGAATAGATCCCAATTTGTGTGCGTGAATGGACAAAAGTCAAGTATTTTTACGAATGAATCAGGCGTTCCTCAGGGATCTCATCTGGGGCCCCTTCTCTTTATAATTTACTTGAACAATATTTCTTGCTGCTTCCGTTACGCTAAGTTCATGGTATAAGCTGATGATCTCAAAGTATTTTTGAGGATAAGGAGTTTCGAAGACTGCAAAAAACTCCAAGCGGATTTGGAAAGACTTTATGGACACTGCTGTCAAAGTTTTCTATTCCTAAATTTTGGAAAGTGCTTCAAAATATCCTTCACTAAGAATATTAACACCGTACAATTCAAATACACTTTTAATCAAGTGATTATAAAACAAGTAGATACCATAAGAGATCTAGGGGTATTTCTAGATTCGAAGTTAACATTTGAAGTGCATATAAACAGTGTTATTGAGTCATCCAATAAAATGCTCGGGTTTACTCTCAGACATGGAAGGTTGATCAAAAAAAAGAAACATTATTGAGTCTTTATTACTCATTTGTATTAAGTAGGCTTAATTTTGCAACATGCATATGGAATCCACAATATAGATGTTATGTGAACAGACTAGAGAGTGCACAGCATAAGTTCCTGAGGTTTTTATCTTTCAGAAGTAAATTCCAAATTGTTGACCATGATTACACCGAAATTCAACACAACTTCAGAATATTGACCTTAGAAAATCGTAGACGATTGAACCATATGTGTCTACTGTACAAATTAGTTAATGGTGCACTTTATGTCTCGGAAATTCTCGAGTCAATAGATTTTATAGTACCGGAAAGAAGACTGAGATCCCGTGAGTTATTCGCTGTGCCAATCCGAAGACTTAATGTTACACAAAATTCGCCATTATGTAGAATGCTAGGGACATTTATCTCTTATTCTTACGGTGCTGATATTTTCAATGTTCAACTCCATCAATTCAAAAAATTCTTGAGAATTAAATTAGGTACCTAACTTTTGTGCAGCTGCTGGTCATTGTGTGAATTATGTTGTATTAATTTTATTTTTATTTTTATTTCTACTTCCTAAAGAGTTATGTATTGTCAAACTGTGAATGCTGTATTGGTTTTTTTTACCTGTTTGCATTCCTATTGTCTTAGACAAATAAATAGATAAATAAATAAATTACCACTTCATCGTCAGATGCTGACTTAACACAGATATAGGTATTAATATATAATCGCAATTATTTAGGATCCAATGTGAAATATTCTGGGAATTCAAATCAAACCATTACCACGTACTGTATTGTTGAACAAGTTAAGTAATATGCTATTTGTGAGTTCTACCTGACGAATGAGGAGAAGACCAGAGAATTTGAATTTATTAAACTGTAGTTCAATTCAGAATACGTTTATTAAAATTTGTGAGGATACATTTTCAATTTTGCTAATTAATTTCATTTATGGAAAGCTGTGAGGTTTTGCAACCCTGGATTTACTAAATTAATTTCTTTAAGTTTACGAATGATAAAAACCTGATTTTTCTATATTTGAAGGTGATTCCTCCGCGGCTGACATTTCCTTTTCTGCGTCTGACAGTAAACGAATTTCAATAGTTTTCAGTCCTTACTTGTGTGCCACAAAAACTGATTATATTGCCACTATAAGTATACTTTTAATATTTGTTGACAAGTTCATTTCAGGCATTTTTTTCTCCTAGGCCTGCTCTTTATACTGACTACCTTGCACTCACATATTATAACATTGATTATTAGGGAGTTTTTGAGACCCTAAATTTACACGTAAATTACGTTTTCGGTTATTCTGAGCATGCGCAGGAGCTTTGAAATTACCGAGACGGTTATTAACCGATAACGTACTACGTTATCAACGGGACCTTAACGTTCGCTTAATAAACGTCCGTTATATTCGCGGTGTTGTCAAGTTTAAACGCGCTTGAGTTAAATTGTTGCAAACTGAACAAAAAATAACTATTTAAACTATGATGAGTGACTGATATCATATATACTATCGTGCTAATTTGTTCCAAACCTCTTCCTTTGTATTAAAAATTTGCACAAAATGTTATTTCTTACGATGTGGCAACCACAAATCGAGTTTGCGTAGTCTGCGATCTGATGTTTTGAGATTGACAGTTCTTGTTCCTCCTAAAAGATGTTATGTAAGATCGCTGTATAGTTTATTACATCTTCCATGATAATTTACCCAAAGAACGCTAATAATAGGTGAATGAAAATCGGAAAAATCACCCGACAAAAAATAATTCAAAAACTCAAGAGAGGTAATACTTATTTGACGTTCGCAATAAATTTGAATTCAAAATCTCATTTTGGATCTTCAACCCGTTAATAACGTTTTCTGTTCTGCGCAAACTCAACATAGCGGTTCACGCTAATTACGTTTACTTTGAATAGAAACTCAAAAAATCCCTATTATGCTAATTTACTGTTTTTTTTTCAATTTTTGAACTAAGAATTCTATCACTCAAAAATTATGAAACTATGTAATTTGCATTATTGATTCTTGGAAAAAAACAAATTAAAATAAATACCGGTGTAATGGCGTCTTTTTTAGAATTTTATGATAACTACATTTTCTTTCTTCGATATTTGAGACTGGGAATAAGATATCGAGATACGGTTTTTCTCAGCCTATTTTGGTATTTTAATTTGCCACTCGTCATTTGAGAATTGAATATAATATTTTCCATAAATTAAAATTGAAATATTTCCTAAATTCTCTTTTATAAATTCTTCCTTTCCCTTCATCTAAGGTATCGAAATCTGAAAGATTAGTAAAAATATAAAAGAGATTTAAAAATTTGTTTGCCAAAGAAGTTTTACTTCTGACATGTGCACTTTTTATGGACGCACTTTTTCATTAATACTGGCCTAATCAACTGACTGTCTCTATTTTATTGGATCTCATCAGTGTTTTTTACTCGTCAAATATTCACCCTTCTGGGATCGGAAAAGAAAGAAATCTCAGTGAAACCCAAATGATTCCAAATGATCTATGATATAGTTCTATATTTCTGGATATCAGTGGATATCCATCATATCCACAGGAAGATGCTTTATCAAAATAAAATAGGACTGTCTATATTTTTTTATAATCAAATTAATCGAACATTTTTGTCACTTATATGAATAGAAAATACGAAGGGACAATTCAGCATGTCATTAAATTTTTCTCTAAATCTGAAATTTTTATAACATATTTTCCCTGATTGTATTATAGGAAAAATAATCACAAAATATTTTCGGTAAGACAATAATCAACCAATTTTTATGAGAAAAATTTAAAAAATAATTTTTTCCATTCTGACAATCTTAACAAATGTCCAATGCGAATTATAAACTCAACATTAATGTAAACTTCGCAAGTATAATCGGCACTATTGACCGTGATAATCATTACCTATTATTAATTTAAAAATGTTTTCAACCAAAATATTGCTGCAAATTCTTTCGTATTTATGAAAATGGGTTCGAAATTTAAATAGGAGTTGAGTATAAATTCTTCGATATTTGAGTGAAAGCACTAATCATCCCCGTGTAGCTCCTAGGAGCCGTCAGTTCTAATGTTATACATATCGTTTAGAAATACTGTATCAATACCTTTCAAACGATGTCCCGCCACACTTGGTTGTCCGACTTCTATATATGTACATATATAAAGATTAAACTTTAAAATAAACAACAACTAGCTTAAGTTTAACTATATGAAAATAATTAGGTAATGTATTTAACAGAACAGGCTATGTTTCGATTTATGAACTCATTATAAAAACTTAATACAGGAGAGTATTATATCTTATTTCATAAAACAGACAATAGCAAAGGAGATACCTGAAAATCAATTTGTTCGTTCACAAGGGGTAATTTACTGATATGGGGGACGTGTTCCTTCATTATACCTGAATGCAACAATTGGGTTTTTATGAAATTCTGGAAATGATTAAATTTTATAAAATGATCGGAAAAGCCAGTGGTATTTTTATTTTGTAAAATGCACTTTTTGTGTTCATCAACACGAATGTTTATATAACTTCCTGTTTGTCGAATATAGAAAACAGGACATTCGTCCCAAAATATTTTCTAAACATAACTGTTTTCTTCGACGTAAGTCTTTTCCTTATTATCGGCACCTTGAATTTCTTAGACGTTCAGATTTCTAGGAATCTGAATTCTCTTACGTTCAACATTTATAGAAAACCAACTTTCACAGATAGGTACTTTAATTCACAGTGACAGTAACCAACACATTGAAATAAAACTCAGTGCTTTTCATTTGCTCATACATATGTATGATTCCTATTCCTATTCCATTATCGGAAACGAATTTTCAAATCGAAGTTGATATAATCAAATTATTAGCCACCAATAACGGTTACGATGGAAGTGTTATTAATAAGCTCATTGGGAAGAAACGAATAAATAATCTGTATATATATATATATATATATATATATATATATATATATATATATATATATATATATATATATATATATATATTTCATATATATATATATATATATATATATATATATATATATATATATATATATATATATATATATATATATATATATATATATATATATGGGAGTGTTTTACAGCATTTTTGACCGTCTCTCGCATCCTCTTTTCCAAGCCTCCCTTCCTATCCTGCCCATCTTCCTCTTCTAATCCCCTCCTCTCCATGTCCTTTCTTGTTTGTTTTAACCACTCTTCTGGTGATCTTCCGCGCTTTCGCCGGAATTGTGGTTGCCATTGTAGTATCCTTTTGGGCCATCGATCATCTTCCATGCGTCTTACGTGTCCATACCTTTTCAGTCGTCTTCTCTCAAATTCCTCCGTTATAGGTGTTTCTGCAGCCATTCTTCGTCTTATTTCATTGTTCGTGATTCTTTGAAACCTTGACACCCTACAGCTCCTTCGTAAGAAGTCCATTTCGGACGCTTCTAACCTTTGTCTGTCTCTTTTTGTTACCTCTCATGTCTCTGATCCGAATAATAGTATACTTTGTACAACAGTTTTATATATTCTTTTTTTGTTTGTTTTTGGATATTGCTTCACCACAGAAGGGAGTTTAGTTTATTTATTGCTTGTTTTCCCTGATTAATGCGATGGGTTATTTCTTTTTTGCTGGATCCTTCTTTTGTTATTTTTACTCCTAAATAGGTGTAGTCTTGACAAGATTGAATTAAATTTCCCTCTATTTCTAGATCAAGTTGGGGGGAATTAATTGACAGTGTGTGCCGAATTTGATTAGCAAAATTTGTGACAGACTATCAAAAATAACGTTAAAACAATTTGTACAGTCATTCTTGGTCAATAATAAGGAAAAGACTAACATCGGAGAAAACAGTGTTGTTTACAAAATATTTTGGGACGAATATCCTGTTTTCCATATTGGCCAAACAGGAGGGAATGTAATTCGTGTTGATGAACACAAAAAGTCAATTTTACTAAACAAAAACACCACTGGCTTCTCCCAACATTATATAAAATTTAGTCAATTCCTGTAATTCAATAAAACCCGATTGTTGCATTCAGGTAATAAAGGAAAGCGTCTTGACCTTCTTGAATTCTCGAAATAAGTTCCGCCTATAACAGTAAATTACCCCTTGTGAACGAACAAATTAATTTTCAGGTATTACCTTTGCTTTTGTCTGTTTTATAAAAGAAGATGTAATACTCTCTTGTAGTTAGTCATGATAATGAGTTCATAACTCGAAACATGCTAACTAGCCTGTTCTGTTGAATACAGTACCTAATTATTTTCATATAACAAAACCTGAGTCAAGTGTTGTTTCATTTTAAAATTTTTAAAATTAATCTTTCTTCTTTATGATGTTTCACCAAGTGATGTGCGAGAATTCAGTGTCAGTTATGTAAATATATATATATATATATATATATATATACAGGGTGATTCACGGTGGATGGCACATTAGACGTTTCTGGTGGACCATACGATGGATCACTCTGAAAATTTAATGGAGGGCATAGTCAGACTTTCTCTACCCAACTAAAATATTTTTGGTAGTGCGATGTTACCACTTCTATTAGAAAGTAGTAGCAACTTTGATTTTTCAAATGGAACACTCTGTATATAATATTATTTTTAGATTTCCCAATAAATTTTCTTGATATTTCCTTATACCTTTCTGTTACCGTTTTCGGCATAAACATTTTTTTCTTCGGAAATCAAGACCAATTGAAACGCAGATTACTTTGAGTTGAGAAATACTATGATATCGAAATTTGGGTTAGAGTTTGGTGATACTTTGGAGCTTCCTAAACTTCAGCCTAATCTGCGTTACTTCAATACAGGGTGGTAAAAAAATTCAGTTATTTTGTTTGCTTGCAAAATTGACTGAAAGGTGATTATTTCAAATGAAATGCCCTACATATTATTGAAAATTCGGAAAGCTGCTGGAATTTGCTTTTTATCTATGTATATTATACCTATAAGACCTAACTAGTCACGTTTCGGACTTATTAGGCATTTATTTGTGAAAATGTTATTTGTACATGGTGTCCCCATTCGGTATTCGGTAAGCATGATATGATCACTATTTGACAGTAACGTTGTGACAATCTACTGATAGTATCGATATTTTTGACATCTCAGAAGTTGCAAATACCTTCAAAAACGATGGAACAAAACTATTCAAACAAAGTTCTTATTAATTTATTTGTTATTTTAGCCGTGCGTTCGAGAGACAATTACAAAGTATTACCCAAACATTTGAAGGTTTGGATCCGAATTGAATCAGATCTGCCACGCCGAAATCAGTCAACACCTGCACTTTTAAGTGCTCGAACACGACCAGCGATTCCAACATATTGTGAAACATTCCATATAATTGTTTTCCTTTTTTATAATTATTCATATCAATATTTCCACTGTCAAGTCTCTTGGTGTTTTTTTAAAGTTTATCCATACGCATTGAAATTTTTCTGAATTCATATGAATTTCTTAGGGTTTATTGACGGTAAATTCGGATGGGTATATTTTATTGAAATTTCACATGTTCTGCTAATAGTTTTATCAAACTGTCCAAAAATAATGAACAAATTCATAGGAACTTCGTTTGCATTGTTTTGTTCCATCGTTTTTGAAGGTATTTGCAACTTCTGAGATGTCAAAAATATCGATACTATCAGTAGATTCTCACAACGTTACTGTCAAATAGTGATCATGGCATGCTTACCAAATACCGAATGGGGACACCATGTACAAGTAACATTTTCACAAATAAATGCTAATAATTCCGAAACCTGACTAGTTAGGTATAGGTATGTACATAGATGAAAAGCAAATTCCAGCAGCTTTCCGAATTTTCAATAATATACAGATCATTCCATTTGAAATAATCAACTTTCAAGCAAACAAAATAACTGAATTTTTTTACCACCCTGTACAGAAGTAACGCAGATTAGGCTGAAGTTTAGGAAGCCCCCAAGTATCATAAAACTCTAACCCAAATTTTGATATCATAGTATTTATGAACTGAAAGATATCAGCGTTTTAAATGGTCTTGATTTCCGAAGAAAAAAATCAAAATAATTTTTATTTCGAAAACGGTAACAGATAAGTATAGGGAAATCATGAAAAGTTATTGGGAAATTGTTGGAGATTCTAAAAATAATATTATATACTGGGTGTTTTATTTGAAAAATCAAAGTTGCTACTACTTTCTAATAGAAGTGGCAACACCGCATTACCAAAAATAGTTCGGTAGAGAATGTCCGACTATGCTCTCCATTAAATTTTCAAAGTGATCCATCGTATGGTTATATATATATATATATATATATATATATATATATATATATATATATATATATATATATATATATATATATATATATATATATATATATAAATATATATATATATATATATATATATATATATATATATAAATATATATATATATATATATATATATATATATATATATATATATATATATATATATATATAGATTAATTGTATTTTCAGGATTGCTCCTCAGCTTGATACTTCTTTTAACATATCAAATTGTTCATAACTTTCACAAGGTTTGTTTAACATTTCAAAACATTTAAATTCCATATTTCGTGTTAGCCTTATTTATGTGTTAAATCTTTCTATTTGATATCATATTATTCCATTACTTCTCACACTTCGAACAATGAAAATTCTCATAAAACATGGGCAGAATTCGACACTACATATTCAAAGGTAGTACCTATCACTTTGTAGTGACGACAGTCGAACTTAAGCTACATGTTTTTTAATAAGAGTTTCAATTGTGTGAAAAACAATGGAAAAACATGATATGTTTTGAAATAGAACGATAAGACACATATTAGGTTTCAATGAAGGCAATTACATCCAAAATTTTAAATTGAATGAACAATATGATCAAGTTTACATGTACATATAACACTGTACACTACACTGTTTACAAGTATTTTGGACTCCTTAGTCCTCATCAGAACAGCGATGCCAAGTTGAGGTGGAGAAACGAAATCGTTCTCTGTGAAATACCATCGCACATTTGCAGTTACAGTTCGAATACTCTAAATTCAGAAGCAAGATCTTCACGTGTGCCACGGTGGCAATGTTGGTTTTCTATAGGACTTCGAACCTGAATTTGAGGTGTTCGAACTGTAGCTGCCTATGTCCGATGGTCTTGTTCAATGAAGGACTTCGTTTTCGACCAAGTTTGTTCAACCAAAGCTTGGCTACTCTGTTCTGATGAGGACCAAAAAGTCTGAAACACGTGTTACTAGCTGCTCCCGTATGCGGGTTATGACCTTAAAAACAAATAATATATTGGTTTTTCACCGTTTTCGACGTATTTCATTTCATATATGCATGTATATATATATATATATATATATATATATATATATATATAAATATATATATATCCATATATATATATATATATATATATATATATATATATATATATATATATATATATATATGTATATAGGTGTATATATATATATATATATATATATATATATATATATATATATATATATATATATATATATATATATATATATATATATGTATATATGTGTATATATATATTTACATATTTATATATATATATATATATATATATATATTATATATATATATATATATATATATATATATATATATATATATATATATATATATATATATATATATATATATATATATATATATATATATATATATATATATAGGCTTGCCATATTTTTGGCGAATTAAACCGGGACACATTAATATAGGAAATTTTATAAGAATCAGTAGCAAAATGGTGAGTTTTAAGCCTTTTTCAAGCCTCGTAAGTGACGAAAGGAGGAAACCTGGAACCCAAAATTTTAGTTCTACGCTCCTTTTAAAAATAAAAAAGGAATTTTTGCTACTTAAAAATATATATTTATCCTTTCTAATGATAATGCTTTCTGGTCTACCATTTAAAGAAGTTTTGATAAAATAAAACTGAAAATACTTCATGAAATTATTCAATTCAACAACTACTGTTTTATTGTTTTTTGTAAAACTATGACTTTTTGTCTGACTATAAAAACGACAACAAAAAACTTCGTCAAACGAAAATAACAATTGATTAATAAGTTGTCAATATTAATTTAAATAATAAAAATAGAATAAAGTGATAGTGTACACATCTCCTCTAAGTAACGGTCACCCTTCTCATAGGCCGGTTGGTCTAAGTAAACTACTTACAGCGATTATTCATTACTTTTTGCATCATGCAGCCGTTTTCCGGAACATTGATAAAACCGAGCGAGAAACCGGAACAAGAGGAAAATACCGGGACGTATGGCAAGCCTATATATATATATATATATATATATATATATATATATATATATATATATATATATATATATATATATATATATATACACCGCTCAAAAAAATTAGAGGAACACTTTTGGATAACCCTGTAACTTTTTCGCTTGTTGTTATTAACAAATGGAAATTATATTTTCATAATTGATTTGCATTTTATTTTAGTGATTTGTTAAAAAGAAACGTAATTATGCCCATTTTTTCGAGATAAGTTCAATATTTCACAGCAAGTACAAAAAATAAAGTGATTATAAAAATGTTTATATTTAGGTTTTATGTTGTGGCAGCCTTAGAGAGCTTCAATGAGCAACGGCATGGCAGTTTGTAGTTGTTGAATTCATTATCTGTCAAAATGAGAAATCTTAGCGAGATAGAAGTCGCTCGTGCTATAGCTTTAATTGAAAATTGTGTTAAAATTCGACAAGTAGCAAGAATATTTAATCGCAGTCCGTCAGTCATTCAACGTGTGTACGATCGCTATAGAGAGACAGGACTATATAAAAGACGAACCGGACAATGTCGAAAGCGAAAAACTACACAAATTCAGGATCGATATTTAGTACTTTCTTCTTTGCGGAAACGGATAGCGACAGCAAAAGATCTTGAAATTACACTTAGGATGGCTTTCAGGTAAGCATTTCTGACCAGACTGTTAGAAAGAGGTTAGAGGAAGCACATTTAAAATCAAGAAGGCCGGTGAGAAAACCTGTTTTAATACGACATCACAAAATTATGCGATTAGACTTTGCTCGTCATCATTTGAGATGGCAACTCCGACAATGGAGACCAGTACTGTTTACAGACGAATCAAGATTCCGTCTCACTCGTTGTGATGGCCGGGTGCGTGTGTATAGACGCCATAATGAACGATACTACGCTGCTGCTGTACAAGAAGTATCCAGATTTGGAGATGGTTCGGTAATGGTCTGGGGTTGAATAAGTTTGGAGGAAAAAACCGATCTCGTAGTGATACCAGGAAGTCTTACAGCTGAAAGATATATTGATATCATTCTGTCAGATCACGTTATTCCTGCAGCATATGGTATAGGTCCAGATTTTCTTTTTATGCAGGATAATGCAAGGCCTCAAACTGCTGCGATTACTATAGATTTTCTTAACGAGCATGAAATTCGTAAAATGGATTGGTCAGCGATAAGCCCTGACCTTAATCCAATTGAACACTTATGGGATATATTCGATAGACGTATTCGACATCGTCCAAATCCTCCTCAAACCCTTCAGCAACTAACAGAAGCCCTGGTCGAAGAGTGGGACAGTATACCACAGGAAGACATTCGAAGACTCGTGAGGAGTATGCCAAGAAGATGCTAAGAAGTAATTCGTGCTACTGGAGGGCACACGCGATACTGAAGCCCATTGGGTGTCAGATAGCGGAACATTAGTATTGAAAAATCTCTTCATTTCATTTTGTTATTTGCACTTTTTTTAAATTATTAATCTTAGTTTACGAATGAAGAATTAGTTGGAGGTTCTACAAATCGATTTATTAGAAACAAATATGTGTCTTTAAGAATATAAATGTTCATCTGTATATAACTATCACTTCATAAGTTACAAAGTTATTCAAAAGTGTTCCTCTAATTTTTTTGAGCAGTGTATATATATATATATATATAATTATTTATTTGAATTGTTGTTGCCTGTGAACTATTTTTAACTTTTGGATAATTATTAACAATAACAGGCTTGGTGAATCTCAAAATACTCGATTTTATTAAAAAGTTAACGTTTCGCCACGACATTCCTGGCTTTTTGCCAAACCTTTTTAAATATTTCAAAATGTCGTGGCGAAACGTTAACTTTTCAATAAAATCGAGTTTTTTGAGATTTACCAAGCTTGTTATTGCTAATAATTATCCAAATTTTATATATATATATATATATATATATATGTGTATATAATATATATATATATATATATATATATATATATATATATATATATATGTGTATATATATATATATTTATATACATGAATATATCTATTTAAAGATTTCTCCAAAAAAACGGGTCTGTGAGGTATTAATCAAATTCGCATTTACATGAAATTCCCGAATATATCGTTATGTATGGAATATGACACCATTTAAATGCTTCGCATTCGAGATTTGAATTTTCAACGATCCGGTTCCAAAGATCTAGCTGAATTTGAACAATACTCTGGGTTATTTCGACTTGGAAGGCAATAGTCTGTTGCGTCCAATTGGTAATCCCCTCCTCTTCTGCGAGGGATAACCATATCATCAAGTAGTTTAGCGCCGTCCTGCTGGAACCACATGTCGTTCACATGTGGGACAAAAAAAATTCGTTATAATAATTGATCTGTAGTACTCACTGCCTCATCAGCGTGGTTTTTCAAGAAGTACTGCCCAAAATCCGCACCTAACAGTAATTAAGTGTGGGTGAATTGCCACCTGGAGAACCTCGTATGGGTGGACGTCATCCCATAATATGATAATTTTGCTGTTCATCCAAAAATACGCATCTTCGTTAGAGATAATTTTTTAACGTTTCAGCAATCACTGTTGACTTCATCAGAAATTTTGTTGTTGTCATCCATAGC
>JARQZK010002364.1:0-12500 GCA_030704885.1 Cynegetis impunctata | reverse complement strand
ATTTCTAGAGCTTCTCTTATGGTACGGACCCTGTAGTTTTCTATGGATGCTATTTCTCTTGATCGGTCAAAATCGATTCTGTGGCCTGTTGCTTGATGATGTTGAAACAGGGCTGATGTTGTTTGTTTGTTTCTGACGCTATTTTTATGTTCTTGTATTCTTGCCGATATTTTTCTGTTCGTTTGTCCTATGTATGTTTGGCCGCAGTCTGCACACGGTATGCTGTAGACGCCATGGTTTTCTAATCCGATTTTATCTTTCGGGTTTCCAAGTATATTGGCTATTGTTTTCTGCGGTTTAAATATTGGTGTTATGTTATTTTTCCTCAAGACTCTTCCAATTTTATCTGTAATTCCTTTTACGTATGGAAGTACTGCTTTTTGTCTGGATTCTTCGGCGTTGTTTTTTGATGTATTTATTGGATTTTCCTGTTTTTTGATGGCCTTTTTGATGTCGGTGTGTGTATATCCATTTTGTCGTAAGGCGGTTGTGATCTGTTCGATTTCTTGTCCTCTTGTTTCTGGTTCTGTTAGTCGAAAAGATCGAGAAATTAATGAGTTTACTACTGACTGTTTTTGTGAAGGATGGTGGTGGGATTGTGCGTTCAGGTATCTGTTAGTGTGTGTTGGTTTGCGATATACACTGAAGCCCAAAGTACCGTTCAGATTTCTTGTCTTTCTGGACTTACTCCTGACAAGAAATCTGAACGGTACTTTGGGCTTCAGTGTATATCGCAAACCAACACACACTAACAGATACCTGAACGCACAATCCCACCACCATCCTTCACAAAAACAGTCAGTAGTAAACTCATTAATTTCTCGATCTTTTCGACTAACAGAACCAGAAACAAGAGGACAAGAAATCGAACAGATCACAACCGCCTTACGACAAAATGGATATACACACACCGACATCAAAAAGGCCATCAAAAAACAGGAAAATCCAATAAATACATCAAAAAACAACGCCGAAGAATCCAGACAAAAAGCAGTACTTCCATACGTAAAAGGAATTACAGATAAAATTGGAAGAGTCTTGAGGAAAAATAACATAACACCAATATTTAAACCGCAGAAAACAATAGCCAATATACTTGGAAACCCGAAAGATAAAATCGGATTAGAAAACCATGGCGTCTACAGCATACCGTGTGCAGACTGCGGCCAAACATACATAGGACAAACGAACAGAAAAATATCGGCAAGAATACAAGAACATAAAAATAGCGTCAGAAACAAACAAACAACATCAGCCCTGTTTCAACATCATCAAGCAACAGGCCACAGAATCGATTTTGACCGATCAAGAGAAATAGCATCCATAGAAAACTACAGGGTCCGTACCATAAGAGAAGCTCTAGAAATAGAAAAATCAGGACACCTAAACAAACGAGACGATGCTCTGAATATTCCACTGACTTGGAAAATAATTTTAAAAAACACGAAAACGCATAAAACAACACAAGACGTAAAAACAAACATCGAGGAAGAAAGTCAAGAAGTGAGGGGGCGGAGCCTATGCAGCGAACCGGCCAATCAGGAAACGAGACCAGCCAATGCCAATAAAACCCAGACACAAGCAGAGGCGAACCGTAGTTGCCGTCGAGTCACCAGACGTACAGCAGCACTTGAAAATGCCAAATGAGATTTTGGCGAAACGTCGTGAAACAAACGGTGCTTCTCAGCGCCAACAAAACTTCCGAAATCGGATTGAACCCCGGAATCTCTCTCTGATTCATATATATATATATATATATATATATATATATATATATATATATATATATATATATATATATTGAAGAAGATTAATCTTTGCTGACTAGTTAGGATACAAAGTAGGAAAAAATATTTGTGTATAGCAGCAAGCAAAAAAGTGTACTCTTTTAACACTATATTTCCGATATTTCGACAATGATAACTGTCATCTTCAGGTAAGCTATAAAAATTAGCAAAAAAATCACAGAATGGTATGAAACGAACAACAGTAAAAATACTTACTGTCTTTGAGAATTATTGCAATAGATGCAATGATCGAGATACACATTATTGATTTAGATATAACATTATTGAAATGGCTGAAAAATTCGTTTAACCAAGCCAAATCTTTAGACATCGATTGCAATTGTTCTTTTGACATGAAATAACCTTGTTAATATTCTTGAAATTTGTATTACATGATCATTTTTCATGCTTCGAATACTTAATTTAGTATGTCATTTTAAATGGATTTAATGAATTTGAAAAAAAAATTAAAATTTTAATTTTGACTCCACCTGCATAACCAATTCAACCTTAAATTCAGCATTTCATCTCATCGTCAATCGACCACTCACTCGTATTGCAATCACGCAAATGTAAAAGCAAATGTGATCAAATTATCGTTTACAATTGAAATATATTTAGTGATTATTACTAGTACTTTCCTTAATTATATTGTGGGTTCTATTTGACATCTTATGCTTACAAATAAAGTTATTTTATTTTATATGAAAAAAATTTTATTACACCATTTTATTGTTTGGCTGAATGATGGAAACAGTTTACTTTTTAAAAAAAGGGCTGCAATTTTTTTACGCTACAAATACATCCTCATACTCATGGCCTCTTCAAAACGATTGCCTGGATTGGATCCGCCCTTGTATTTTTATATAATATATATATATATATATATATATATATATATATATATATATATATATATATATATATATATATATATATATATATATATATTTATATATATATATATATATATATATATATATATATATATATATATATATATATATATATATATATATATATATATATATATATATATATATATAACTTTTTGATATTTATTAGCAATAACAGGCTTGGTGAATCTCGAAACACTCGATTTTATTGGAAAGTTGACGTTTCGCCACAACATTCGTGGCTTTATCAAAACTTTTTGATAAAATCGAGTTTTTCGAGATTCACCTGTTATTGCTAATAATTATCAAAAAGTTAAAAATAGTTCACAGGCAACAACAATTCAAATAAATATATATATATATATATATATATATATATATATATATATATATATATATCCAAGTAGCCACAAAACACCTAGGTGAAAACACCTGTATGTGCATAATAATCTAATTATTGTAAATCATAGAACTTATTTAATGTAATTATGACACTTAAGTATTCACAGCCTTGCAGTTTATTAAATTCATTTTTTCTGTTTTTTTTTATCAAAGAAAATACACACATCCCAAAAATACAATCCTAAAATAAACAAGTAAATAAATTCATATTTGAAAACAAGTAGTCTTTAAATAAATTAATAAAGCGACTGATATTTTTCATATTTTTTATATGAAAAGGAATTACATTATGAAATTTAGGAGACAAATAGTTTATGAAGGGCCGATTTATATTTCTTCTTGAATCCGGGATATTCAGTTTATGTTCAATATTACCTCTGGTCATATGGCCATGGGCATACAATATATATATATATATATATATATATATATATATATATATATATATATATATATATATATATATATATATATAAAAATATAAATATATATATATATATATATATATATATATATATATATATATATATATATTTATATATATATATATATATATATATATATATATATATATATACAAGTAGCCACAAAACACCTAGGTGAAAACACCTGTATGTGCATAATCTAATTATTGTAAATCATAAAACTTATTTAATGTAATTATGACACTTAAGTATTCACAGCCTTGCAGTTTATTGAATTGATTTTTTCTGTTTTTAAATATATATATATATATATATATATATATATATATATATATATATATATATATATATATATATGTATATATTTATAGTACACAAAAAAATCACGAGACTATTATCTTAGATATAAGCTTACAACAAACTTCACCTGAATCTTAATTTGCAGTTGCCCCAATTTAAATATATGGGCTTAAGTTTTATTACAAAAAATATAAAACAAATCTACTTACTAATTAAATAACCGTGGTTGTGTACCAATATTGCAAATTATACACAAACATAACCGGGAAAATTTTTGGGAATGAACGAGTAGTTCAATCAACTACTTGATTACACGATTGTTAATAATGATCCTTTAATACTCATTAACATATAATTAACATAATCTAGAAATTGAGCAATGAAAAAAACCGAAATTAGTCATTCGTCTGGTTGGCAAAATACAAATGTTAAATATCAAACGTCTGGTTATTTACGTATTTTATAGTTAATTTTCTTCTTTTTTAGTGTATATGTTATATATACTCCTTTCTCATTTATTCATCAATTCGTTTAATATTTCAATTTTCATATTTGTTTCTGAGAAAACGGAAATCGAATAATGTTATTTTGTTTTTCACTACTTTTTGTTCATACAAGTTGATTGGATGGTAACACTATGATATTTTCAGAGGTTTTCAGAATTTAATTGGGGATCATCACAAATCATAAAATTGCTGTACTGATAAAATATGAATATATCAAAACAGCACCTAAACCTATTTAGTTCAGAAAAATATTCTGTTGTTATCAGTTTCTTGATCTTCCCTTTTCCCTTATGCAGTCTGTTTACTTTTACGTTTAAGATGGGGATGGAAGAGAGTGAATTATCTCTCATAGTCAAATGCTCAAAAACACTTGAAATATTTCAGATAATATGGTTGAAGTTATATAAACACCTGAATGAAGGAATTTACATGGTGAAACTTGAGATATCACTTATTGCTTAGGAGATAAGGGACATATATTAAATAGTCAGCACTCGGCATATTCATATCAATCAAAATCATATTATTTTATGCACCTACCTTCCTTTCAACCTACATTATATAATATAATTTGTTAATTACCATAGACGTATTTCCATTTACTGCTTACTGCATTTCATTCATTTCAAGATTTCATTTCAACAGTGGCAACGCTGCAGAGGCTTAAAAAGGTATATTTTCAACGTTCATTATGCCTGCCACAGAAAAGCAAACAACGGTGCGAATACTGCGCATGAATACTTTATTGCAATAGAAAAGGAAAACATGTAAATGGCAACACCGATTGAACCTAGCTGCTCGGTTCAAAGCATACGATATTCGACCTTATTTATTCTATTACAGTGCACGTAGCAAGCACGTGGAGACTTAATCGTGATCAGTTTGCTTTGAATGTTTTGCCGGTGCGGTGATTTTTAATTTATTTTGCTGGCGTATTGTTTTTGAAACGAGTTCGGTTACGGAAGTTAATTTTAAAAATTTCAATGGTGACTTAGTGGAATATTTGTTATCCCATAACTTTAGTGCACTAAGTTAAGACAATAAAGTTTTGATAAAAACATTGCGACCTACCCCGGAATTAAACAATTTGGTGTAGCGTTACAAACAACAGAATATCGGTTTTAATATCAGAAATTATGAGAGACATCCTTGGCTAACCGGCTAAGAGGTAAAAAATAAATTATTTTGTTGGCGGTGTTTACTTTTTACTAGGGAAAATGTCTCTGTTTGAGGCCGCTTAGGATTTGACTATTTAAAAAAATTTATCACGTTTTCTGGAAAGGCACGAAAAATCCCAGGAACATGTCGTGTCGCGGATCAAATTTAAATTGGTTGGAAAACAAAACATAATTAATGTTATTGATACTTGCTGGGCAACAATTGATTAATTCCTAGAATAGGTAACAAATTCGTTAAGTAGGTAGGTAGTTACCTATTTAGTGAAAGAAAAAACAATTTGATGCATAGATGAATTGATTAATTGGCTGAGAAGAGTTTTTGTGAATATTGTAAATAGGAGTTGTAGGTCTCAAGGTAGACACTCGAAAGTGAAAACAATTTTTCCCAAAGAAATTAATATTAGAAATTAATATTTTAGGGTGCTTGTTAACTTCGATTTTCTTTGAATTATAAGGCGGTTGACCTTGAAATCCAAAAAGTTTTCGCCTATGGTGTATTTTTTTAACACCTCTTGTAGTCTCCTCAAACAAACACCTCACGGGCCGCCACTATATATATATATATATATATATATATATATATATATATATATATATATATATATATATATATATATATATATATATATATATATATATTATTTATAAGACCTTTAAAATAATAGCTGAACCATTAGCATACAAATATTTCGAAGAAGCATTTTTTCCTGATGCTTTGAAATTGGCAATAGTGAAACCTTTATATAAAGAAGGGTGTAAAGATAATTACAGAAACTATCGTCCAATCAGTATGCTATCATCATTAAAAAAAAAATTTGAAAAATTACTGGCAACATGCACCATGTGTTTTTTCAAGAAAAATAATGTTTTCACAAAACATCAACACATTATCAGAAATAAAAGCATTGATATTGAATATTTGAATTAACGCAGGGAATACTGGTGGCACTGTAGACAGGAGATATTCCATTGGCATTTTTTCTATAATCTATTAATCTAAAGCTTTTGAATACGTAGAACTTTGTAAGGAAACTTGAACTATGTGGAATTCGTAACAGTCAGCTCAATTTCATAGAAAGTTATTTGAAGAATAGAAGACAAGAGTTGGTTATGGAGGATAACGCAGATGTATTTACTTCATTAGAAAAGGAAGTTAAAATGGGAGTCCCTCAAGGAAGTATCCTAGGCCCATTATTATTCGTCATTCACATCAATGATCTGCAAAATGAACTATATGATGCAAAACATAACATCGTTACGTTATTATTACTTCATCAGAGAGCATTCAAAGGTCAACCAATGATATGAAGGTTATCATGAATTCTTTAGAGAGGTGGTGCACATGAAATTTGTTGAACTTGAACTTGGATAAGACTGAATGTGCTATGTTTCAGACTGATCAATTTTAATTCACTATACCAGGAAGTATATCATTGAATGAACAATTATTTGAGCACACTAAATCTGTCAAATTTTCAGGAACTTCGATAGATACAGCAGTGAAGTGGAAAGTGCATGTGGAGGCTTTAAATAAAAAATTGAATTCAGTTGTTCACAATTTCAATTTGATGAAGCATCATGTAAAGAACTTATATTTGGCCAGCTTCCAGGCATTGCTTTCATATAGTATAATATAGAGAATATTCAAAACTCAGAAGCAGGCAACGATAACAATTTTTTAAGGTAATGGCAGAAGTTCGTGTGGACGAGTTTTCAAAGATAATAAAATACTACCTTTCGTAGAATTATATGTATATTGTTCTTGCGTATGCGCGGTGACTACTTTCAACATTATATAAATAGTAATCAGACAAGGAGAACTAATTTTTTTATATATCATAGAATAAAGTTGTCTTTAACACAAAATAATGTTGAATACATGTGCTTGAAAGCGTATAACTTTCTTCCGAAAAGTACAGAGTTTTCTAAAGGTTTCTGAACCCTATACTTTGAATGAATTCTTTGAAAATTATAGAACTCCAGTGCTTCGGAAGTGAGGATTATATAACTTAAATGAATTATTTTACTGACACGTTTTACCTATCCTATCTGCAGTGATTGTTAAAATATAAATAAATTATGTATATATATATATATATATATATATATATATATATATATATATATATATATATATATATATATATATATATATATATATATATATATATATATATATATATATATATATATATATATATATATATATATATATATATATATATATATATATATATATATATATATATATATATATATATATATATATATATATATATATATATATATATATATATATATATATATATATTAATATATATAAATATATATATATATATATATATATTAATATTTATAAATATATATATATATATATATATATATATATATATATATATATATATATATATATATATACAGAGTGTTCGGATATGAAACCGACAAAACTTATAGGGTTATAGACAATATGATTGTCAAAAGCCAGTTACATATACAAATATCTGAAACCTCTTCCTTGCTGATATACAGTGTGATTTGTGAATTCAGACAAAACATTCAATCCGCCATATTGAATACAGGAATCAGGCGGTACATGAATTAAATTGAAAGGCCTTAACAAGTAGCCCTTCAAACGAAACAAATATCAGGACCGGAATATTCTTTTTCTCTCATGTTAATTTCTTGTGAGAATAAGTCACGCTGTATAATGATTCTCAGAATTCTGAGCTCAGATTGAAACACTACAGAAAAAATTCTACAGGAACTTTTTAAAGAACTTTCTAGTACCATTTCAATAATTCCGTCATAAATTATTATTTTCAAATTTTTAACCTAGAAATTAATTGTCAGATAAAGAACCATAATGAATAGTTACGAAACCAAGACATAAATATTGTTATTCTCTTTAATAAATTCACTAGAAAAAGCGTATAGAAACTTGTTGAAAAATGACTGGTCTGTATTTTCTGCAAATTACTTTTGCTGTTGCATGAACATCAGGGGATCGCGGTGGTCAATTTACCGGAACATCTGTTGGGGTAAGTGGTATTAAGTTAGTTTCTAACTAGAATTGAAAAGTGAGCTCCAGCACCATCATGCTGAAACCACATACTACGGGTATTTACACCTTGCAATAGAACCGGTGCAGACTGGCCGCCTTCTTCGCAAAGCCCATACTCAAAGGAAATATCTGCGTCTTCTTCATAAGTGAAATGAAACGGCACCATAAACACACTCTAAGAAATATAGTTCATATTGAAACAATAGAATAATGAATGAACACCAACAAAACACGACAGCTAACTAAACTACCTATAGTTTTTTATAATGAAATTCGGGACTTGACAATTGAAACTAGCCTACTGTATTTAGACAAACAGAAAGTTACTCATATCAATCGTTTTTTTCTCGTTAGGTAATGACAGTATTTTATAAAATTTTACTGCGAACTAATTGAAGAGAATAATAATATTTATGTGTTGGTTGTGTGAATATTTATTATATTAATTCTTTTTTGATAGTACTTTATTTGAAAATAATAATTCATTACGGAATAACTGAAATGGTACCAGAAACTTTTTTAACAAGTTCCTGTAGGTTTTTTTCCGTAGAATTCGAATCTTAGCTCAGATTTTTGATGATTATTATACATGGAAAAAAAAGAATATTCCGGTCCTGATATTGGTTAAGTTTGAAGGCCTTTCAGTTTAATTCATTCACCAAATTTGAACCAAATCGACTGATCCCCCTGTATTCAATATAAACGGGCAGCAACAATAATTCATTATCAGATAAGAAGATAAATGCATTCACATGACATTCACGTTGAAATTAGTGAATATAGAATCAATAAACATTAATATGTTCGAATATTTTGAATTCAATAAAACATACAGCTGTCAAATATACAGAAACTTTATATAATATTTGCTAAGGCAAAAGTCAAAATCATTTTGATTTAGTCATTAAGTTCATTCGAAGTTTTCAACAGTTTTCATGCTTGATCATTCAATTTCTTGAAGTTAATTAGTATAGATATAGTGATACGAACTAGGTAATGCTTATTTCAACATCACAAAAACCATATATTGCTATTTTTAGTTCCGTTTGCTTCTCAAGTTAAAATTTATTCCGTTCGAATTGCTTTTCGATGCGAAACACTTCGCTAAAAATACAACCTTAGTAACACAGCTCTTCTACTCATGCGTTTTTATCCAACTTCCTTTCTCTTACGATTCTGTCATTACTAGCAAATATATATATATATATATATATATATATATATATATATATATATATATATATATATATATATATATATATTTATATCAAAATAGCTTTATTTTCTTGAAATTATACACTTTATTCGCAAAGCGAAAAATATAGGAAATAAACAATGTAAAACAAAAATAAAAAAACATCTATCAGAAAATATACAAACTAAACAATGAAATACCTAAAAATAAAAATCACACCACATTTCTATACAAAACATATACAAACTTTACAAAAGAACCGAGAGTGTCATATCCTCTTCAATCGAAGCTGATTGCTGCGTCATTCAAATTGGTCATATCGGTCATTCAATGCTCAAAATAGTAGTCATTTAAAAAGTAATAAGGTCTATCAAGAAAATATGATTCAGTTCGTTTCCGAAGATTGGTCAAGGAAGTTATAGATTTTAATTCCTCTGGAAGGTTATTGTAAATTTTCTTAGCATTGTAAATGATTGACTTTTTTGTTAAATCAGAGTAAGAGATAGGGAGGTGAACATGATACTCCGTATATACATAATTATATAATATATATATATATATATATATATATATATATATATATATATATATATATATAATTATTCATTTGAATTTTTGTTGCCTGTGAACTTTTTTAAATTTTTGATAATTATTAGCAATAACATGAATAAACTTATTCGAGCAACTTATATAAGGACGCCACCAACGGTACTGTGTGAGGGGAAACTTTCAGTAAGAAACAAGTGAAAACAGCCGAAAATACAAATCTATTACTCCAAATCATACAATTCATGAACTTATCTTAATGAAAGTGTCTTCTGTGAAACTTCAGTGTAAAGCTCTATGCCGATGTCCCGATCTCGTACCAATTCTCGAATTGTCCAAATGAATTCAGAAGCATGAAAAAGGAACCATTCAACTTTCCTCTCCAATTTTCAAATGAAAGGTTTTCGGCCCTTGCCCAATTTCTATTCTATTTCGAGGGTGTTGTACGTCGGCTAGCTACTATGTTATTAATCTCCTAATGCAATTAAAGTACCTCCTTAGGTAATTGACTTTCCTATCACGAAGGAATACGAATATTACTTGTACAGATATAATAATGATACATAAATAGGTGTACTCTACAAAATCTTCCAAAAATTCTTCAAAATGAACAAAATTCATGTAGCTAGTGCTAACATATTCCGATTGAAGATGTTCAGAATCTCATCGTCGACCATTTTGTAGGAAATACCACGCTCTGCTATGATGCTTGGTATTTCCTACAATTATCTAAAAAGGAAATGTCGGAGAAGAAGAAACGAATGGTTAATTATATGAATTTCTTCCATAATAATTACCAAAAAATCAATTACAACAATCCCAAAACAATTCACTAAACCTTCCTAAGGTTTCCAATAAATTTGCTATCTCCTAAATTCCTCTGCGAGATCGACTCAGATTCTCTAGCACCTTCTTCGTCAAGTCTCCCCAGATCAAAAGTCCGCTGCATCCGTCTACCGATTCAAAGATCCTCCTTCCCTACCCATAACCGCTCTACCTACCGACGAAGTGTGAAATAAACCCGCTAATTGCCCAAAATTTGAATGTTCGCCCCCTGAGAAAATAGTACCAAATTGCGAATAAAGCTGCAGTCAAACAGCCTGCAACAATATATATATATATATATATATATATATATATATATATATATATATATATATATATATATATATATATATATATATTATATAATATATGTATCAGAAAGATTTCCGCGAGTTCGGAAGTATTTGAAAACTTGGTTCACGGAATTGAACGCGTAAAGATTTGAAAAATCTCCCATTGAAGAAACACTTTCCATTCTTAGACACGAAACATCAAATATCCCCAGACAACCTAATCCCTGATCAAACACTGCATGGCCAACACACTTACTTACATCTTCATCAAGGCAATTTCTTCAGACAAATCAAGGGAGCCCCAATGGGATCCCCTCTCTCCCCCGTCATAGCCAACATTTTCAATGAGAACATTTCGAAACCCAGCTTCTCTCGTCATTCGACCTTAAACCATCATGCTGGCTACGTTATGTAGACGATGTCTTTGCGATCTGGCCCCATGGCGGAGACTCGTTGCTCCACTTCTTGAATCATTTGAATGGCATACATCCAAGTATCCAATTCACAATGGAAGTGGAAAACGATGGGTCTCTGCCATTCCTCGATGTCATGATCAAAAACCTTCCATCCCAAGGCTTCTCCTATTCAGTTTATCGTAAACCCACCCATACAAACCGTTATCTGAACGCCCAGTCTCACCACCATCCTTCTCAACTTAACTCTGTAGTTAATACCCTAATCTACCGCTCCATTCGACTATCTGACGACGAACACCGTGAATCAGAACTCAAGACTCTAAAACATATATTATTACAGAACGGTTACAACACATATCAAATCAACAAGAACATACGCAAACACACAAACATCACCCCACCTCTACCACCTTCCAATCCCACTGAACAAGAATCTACACCTAAATTATTTCTTCCTTACATCAAAGGAGTAACAGATAAGATCGCAAGATCTCTCAAAAACACAAACATCAAAACAATATTCACTACTCAACAAAAACTCTCCCATCTGATCAGATCCGTCAAGGATAAAATTCCTAACGAAAATCACGGTGTTTATGAGATTCGCTGTCCCAATTGTCCTCGTACTTATAAAGGACAAACGAACCGAGGAATTCAGGTCCGTGCCAAA